>CM032643.1:3532099-3677099 GCA_019097785.1 Fraxinus excelsior | reverse complement strand
AATATCTGTAAGAGATAATGATAAGACTGCACAAAGAGAAAGGTATCAGAATATGGTACTTGAGTTATCAAAAACCGCTACTCAATCAGTTACCTGATAAGGAATAATGAACTCCACAACAGGGAAAACGATCATCATCATTATGTCGTCATTAATGTTTTTTATTTTTTTGAAAGTCCACTCTTTTGCATGTGAAACAATGCTACTATTCCAAAATCCATTAAAGCACTGATAGGATATCCTCGTTATTAATAAAAACTGTTGATGCAAATCTAACTCCGAAAAAGGAATCCACATAAGCTGAACTGCAGTAGGGATGCCAGCTGCAATCATTCTCAAATACAAACCATCAAACCCTCCAAAATCTTCAAACAGCATGTCATATTCCTGATATGAGATTAATAACATCAAAAGCCTCGAAAACAAATTTTCAAATTTGAAATGAAAAAGAAACTGTGCAAATAGCGCCCTACTTTAACATCTACATAATACTCCTTGTCCATTCCCTTGAGTGTGATATACATGGCAGCCCAGTCATGCCTGATTAGAGCACTCTGCACAACTTTCTTGGACACAGCATAAGGAACAGCTATTGGGTCCATCTCCCACCTATTCCGTTCTTCATTATACCAAGTCTTTGAGTCTACCCTATCCCGATACAGAAGGATGCGTTCCTACAATTAACATTTCCAAGGCATAGATGATGAACTTCCAGCAAAGAAAACAGCAGTTTTTGGAAGATGCAAAAAAACTGAAACTTTCACATAAATGTAAACAAAAGCCCATGAGAAGTTATAATAACAAAAAAATGAGGCATAGTTTAGACAGTAAGACTTGCATGTATTAAATGAACTGGCAGAGCAGTAGCCTCAATTCTAAAACTATCGAGCAGGTATTTTCCATCATAGCATGCCATACAAAAAGCAAACGTTATATTTACAGAATTTCACAAGAGGTTCAAATGCTTTTCGTATTGGATTAAAAAGACTGATGTTTTTATCAAAAGAGGAAAAAAAAAAAAGGAAAATGAATAAGGCCAATAAGGCTCTCATTCACTTAAACAGAAGCACTGTTTCTTACAGTAGTGCCCTAGGGCCTAGAGCATCTTACTTCTGTGAATTTCTAGAAAGACTTAACACAATACCTAGTGAAACAAATGTTTAGTATTTTACTAAAATCTCACCAGAGAATAAGATGTCTTTACCAATTGTAATGCATGATCAATTAAAAAGTGATCAGAATTAAAAAGCATTTTCGGGTAAGGAATGAAGGTAGAAAGTTGGGCAATTGATCATAGTGAGCATAATTTTTTTAGTGGGAAAAAGATATGACCATGATTCTGTGACACCAAACAAGTGCTGAAATTTATTGTATTATCAATAAATTAATATGGTACTGTTCCAGCAGATTGACATGTAGTGCATATATAAACTAGATTATTACAACTATTTTTCCAGTAAAACCTTACCTGTCTTTCAGCCACATACTTTTTACCTAGTTCAGCATTTTCCAGCAAATTTCTTTTGAGGTCTGCCTTAACTTCCTCACGCCATTTCTTCCAACCATGAAATAAATGGAGGCCAATGGCTTTTGGGACTATGACTTCCTTCTTTCCAAACATCCATTTCAACTCAATGTCTGGGAAGCCCTTCACAACCTCATCCATTGGAGTCATTGCTAAAATACGTCTCTCAACACCATGTTTTTTCATACTTTTTCTAATGCTAGTCTCCAGATTCTTTTGCATCTCAGCTGACTCCCTGAGTACCAGTCGTATCCGATGATAAAAAACTGTTGAATCTTGATTAAAGAGATATCCCGAATCCTCATTTTGCATAGCACTTGGCAAAATTATTTGCTCCCATAATTGTCTCTGTGCACGTTGCAGTTCTTCCTCAATCTCGACTTTGGGAAGCTTGGTAGCAGGGCCTTTCGGCAAGCTGTGAGCACATACAACCAAAAGCTAGAATAAGCCATGAAAGTGGAATCAGGTCCCAGCAGTAAATATCATATATATTGCAACATAAAGACAATACCTACATAGACTAATGGAACTTGAAATTGCTTAAATGTGCAGTTTCAAGTGACTGAGTAAAGTAAACGCTACTAAACTTCAGAACTCTTGAGCTTATGCCAGAAAGATTAAACAAATTAAAGAAAAATGCAATTATCTGTTGTCTACAAAACGATACTGCGAAATAAAAGAAAAACTGCCTTTACAATTGCAGGTAGTTGATTGACTAAACAACAAAATAAGCCTTGTTATCAATAAATTTGGATCGACTACATGAATCCCTCTTTTGCCACTCCCCTGAGTTCAACACATTCTACCCAACGCAACTAGATCTTTAGCAAACACAACAGGTCAGGTTAGAATCTAACCCTCCTTCTTACATGTTCAACTGAGATTGCACAACTCTTATGAATAAAAACTCTTTTAGGTCTATGCAAAACATTTCCTCACCACCGAAATCGGCGTTTCCTTAATTTATCCTTATCAATGTCACTTGGAGCAATTATTCTCGTTTCTTAATTTATCCATTTTAGTATGTCCACTCATCCATCTTAGCAACCTCCTTTCTGCTACATTCGTCTTAGGAATCCTTGAGCAGCCCAACAATCAATACATAATGCATAGCAGCTCTAATAACTCATTTTTAGAACTGACCTTTTAACTTTATGGGTATCTCCTTATTACACAATTCCTGTAGCAGGTCTCCATTTCATCCAACCTGCTCTAATCCCATGCATTACACCTCTTACATTCCTTCATTTTTTTGTGTTTTGGTTCTTCTCAACCTAATCCTTTAAATTTCAACATATATTCCTTCAGAGTGCTAAATTACAACATTTTTAATCTCATCAATTAAATTGTATCATCAGGGAATAACATACACAAGGGATATCATCTTGAATATGTCATGTGCGGAGGCAACTGATCTTACTAAGCCCCTGTTTGATAACCATTATTTCAAAACATGGTATCAAGACCAATTAAGCTCTAACGGCAATTCAATCAGTTTAAAACTCAAAAAAGTGAGCATACGAATTTCAAGATTGGTCTACTCAAATGAGCCACCATCTTACGGGGGCATGTTAAGGGCATAAAATCCCATATCAAATAAAAATGAAAACATAGATCAACATATAAGAGTTTGGGCTACTCCTCTTCACAACGTTGACATTTTAAGATGGAACAACGAGTCTTTGACAATGTTATTCTAGTATCACATACTCCCTCAGCTTCAAAATGAATGGCATAGTTCAAATTTTCTGGTCAATCAATGTAGCGACCCGAATTTTAAAATTCAAATTTTATAACTTAAGTTATGTCGCTACAACATTCCCGTCAAGATTTAGAATTTATTTTACGATCCGTCGAAATTGTCTAGCAAAACATTTAATATAAGAATTAAAAAAAAAAAAAATCGATCTTTAATATTAAAAATTCAATATTTTCTTATTGGGTCGAATTTTACGCCCAACATCTATTTTAAAATTTCTCTTGGTCCAATATTCTTCTTTGGCCCAAGTTTAAGTCCATTAACAGCCCAATCAAGTGTCCAAATTCTGAAGCCTAGGTTTGTATGGCTCAATTGTGTCAAAAACCTAAAATCCAAAATTCCAAAAACCACTAACGGCTGCAAAACTCCTCAAAAAGCTTGGCATTCAACTAGGTAAATTCTTCAACATTTGAACAATTATTTTCTTTAATTTCATCATCATCATCTTCTAATTCATTAACCCATTGCAACAGTTCATCCTTCCTCCAAATATCACGTTGCAATTCGAACCAGTAACTCATTCTTCAAAAAAATTGGTACAGGTAACTTCTTCAAAATTAATTTTCAATTTATTTGGAATTATACAATCTCTGTTCCTTCACCATATATTAATAGATGGAAAAAAAAAATGAAAAGGAGAAACGAAAACTGTAAATTTAATGTCATACTACATACCTTGCTCCCCATACATTGCTCCTACTATTGGACTTCATCTTCCGACCTCAATTTCGGTTTGAAAATCATTAAAATGTGTAAACCCAAATTGGAAAAGCTTGAATTTCGAACCAGCAGTAAGTCTCTGTGCGTGAATGGGAATTGAAAATGGGGGCTAGACATTAAATATTGAGGATTCACTTTTTATATCCTAAAATTTGGCCAAAAGTTTAAATTAGTCCCCTATTTGATTTTTATTCTTTTACAATCCATAAAGTTTATGTATTCTTCAAATTAAATATAAAATATTTTCCAATTTTATCTTATTGACTCTAAACATTTTAATTTTCATAATTAGACCCTAAAGATTTAAATAATTATCCAATTACCCATTTCTTTATTTTTAAAAGTTCAATCAAGGTCCCTAAAAGTTTTAAAGTATTAATTAGGACTTAGTATCCTAAATTATATTAATTTTGTTCTTGTTAGACGAGGTCGCGGGAAAAGTTTGAAGTACAGTAACATTACATCCGTTCAATTTCAAGAAAAAATTTCAAGATTTCGAGGTGTGGTTTACATTTAAGCAATTGTTGTTATTTTGTCCATATTAATTCCTGATGTGTGATTTTGATTGTGATAAAATGCTTATACATATGAAAAGGTTGTCAAAAACCGTAAATAGGTTCGGGATCGAAAGTGGGTCCTTGGGGTTGTCCCACAGTGTAAAATTATTAAGCGCTATAACATGTTGTCAGGGACCGTAAATAGGTCTGGGATCGAAATTGGGTCCTTGGGGATGTCCCACAGTACATATTTCTACAGTACGTTGTATTGGTATTATATCCATGATTTGATTTCATGTTTAGATTTAACATGGACTGATTGTTGTTTCCCCACTGAATATAATTCGTTATGCTCACCCCAATATTTTTCCACTCTTTCAGGCTAAGGAGCTCGGCAAGGCAAGGCAATGAGCGGCGCAATCTTGATTAAATGATAGACCGTTTATTTACAAATTTTTAAAAACAAGTATTTTAAATAGTCGGTTTCCATTTTGTCAATTTAACTCAACTTTTAGAATTTTTGCAAATTGTGGCACTTTGCTTATTTTATTTGGTATTGACTCTTGGATATGAGTAAATTATTCAAATGATGTTTCCGCATTTAATTCTAACTTGCTATGGTTTTAGAAAAAAAAATATTTGCGAAATTTGGCGTTTATTGAGAATACTTGTTACAGGATATTTCGACTTTATTAGCGCCTTGATTTAAATGAAATTTGGGGCGTTACAATCAAAACCTTTTGGAGGCAATATTTCATGTCATTTAAGTTACTTGACAACAAAATTACTTCATATACTGCCATTCAGACCATATTAGGAACCAAAGACAGGGAGAAATCTAAAATACTCCAGACTAAACCATTTAATCTATTGGAAAAAGTCATATCCATTCACTTTGAAATTGTGAAATCCTCATATGAGTATTTTACAGAACAACAGGTCTTGAGATACATTATTGAATGCAAAGCCGCCAACTCTTTAAACTTGCACATCAATCATTAACCTTTTTAGCATCCAGAACATAATTTAAACTTGCAAATCATGAATGTAGCTCGTCGTGATCTTTTCAGCATAGAGGAAACACTTCAAATTAAAATGAAAACATAGCTTTCTGTCTATACAACCACAAACTGATAAAGTTTCAATCTCTCAGTTATTTAAGAATATAGAAACAGTTATTTATGTTACCTCTGAATGTTTCGCTGCCTCATTTCCCGTAAGAAGCCCTCAACCAAGGCCTCACACTCTCTCTCGATAAACAAAAGCTCCCTGACACCAATGCTCAAGGCCAAGGTCTCCTTCCTCATTATCGAATCCTCAATCTCCCCAATTCTCTCCCAGATCCCATTATACTCACTCTCCCATTGCCTCATTTCTTCCTGCAATCTCTCAATTCTTTCATCTCCTCCTCTTGCTTTCCTCGTCAAATTCTCTTCCTCCCTTTTAGCATTCAATATTTTATCCTCAATCACCTCAGAACTCTTCATCAACTCTGCCTTTTCCCTGTTCAAAACCCTCATCTCAGCATAAAGTCCGTTCATTATCTCATCTTGCAAGGCTTTCTTTGTCGTTTTGACCTCCTTCAACGCATCCTGGACATTTTCAAAATTCTCTTGGCCAGGACTTTTGGCATCCTCTATTTTCTTGAGCAGCCTAGCTACAATCTCTAATAATTTCCGAGTACAATGTGAGTACTTGTGACCTTTTTCCTTTTTCTCTTCACCCTTAGTTTTCCTCCCAAATAATCCACGCACAACCGCTGAAGGTGTAGCAACAACTGCAAAAGCAGGTTGCCGGAACCCCGAAACTGGGCAGAATAACCCGAGAACGATCCAAAACAGTGTATACACTACAGGCTTCACTATGTCAAGTGCATTCTTGTCACTACATTGATCAAAATTGGGTGGGATTATCCTCTGTCGTGGTTCAATCTTGTTAATAACAGATGACTGGACAATTCGAAGTGAATATGGAGGTTTGCCGTGTGAAAAGCATTTAGCGGAAAATGAGAAATTTCCAAAGCGGTTTGTTTTGAGTTTGGTTTTCAATTTGGGTTTCGGGTTCGAGTGATGAACTGGGAAAGTGAATAAGCGAGTTTGATGGGGAGAAATTATAGCGGAATTCATCTGCACATATGGAATCGAAGATGAAAGGATTTGGGACAGTGTGTTTTCAATTTCATCGGCAGAGAGAAAGAGATAAGCCCCGCCAGTTTGGGTTTTGGGGTTTAGAATTTGGCCCGCGATGGTCACCGAGAAGGTGAAAAAAATAAGAAGAAAATGGAAATGCTCTTGAAGACGGTTTTTTTTTTTTTTTTTTAAAGAAAAGGTCAAAAAAGACTTGTAAAAGGGTAATTGGCGCAAAACGTCCCTACCTATGACGGGTTGTGTGGAAAACGTCCCTACGTATGATTTTTTGGCGCAAAACGTCCTTACCTTTGTATTTTCTTGCGCAAAACGTCCTTTTCCCTAATTTTTAACATAAGATGACCATTATGCCCTCCTATATAAATAAAATAAAAAATAGAAAAATAAAGAACTAATTACAATCATAGTCCTAAACTTTTTTTAAAAATGCAAATGACTTCAAAATTTATAAAAATATTAAAAAAGCAAAAATACAAAAAAAAAAAAAAAACCACTATCTTCTCCTCAACTCATCCTCCATCTCCTCCACCCCGCCGCCGCCCTCAATGTCCCCTGCCCACCTCACAAAGAATTACAAGATAAAAATAGACAATACCCATATGCAAATGCATCCCGCCACTGACCACTAGCGACAGCCACCGCGGAGCAGTTGCGTTCCACCGAGAGACTAGATCAGATAACCCAACTTCTTAGTCATCTATTGCAGTCTACTCTCTCCATTATTTCATTTACATCTAGGTGGCAGTCTGCTCAATTCTGTAACACAAATCCATAGCCCCTTGAAACACGAAATTGGGATCTTCTAATTGCCTTAAAACCCCTCTTGTTTGCTTCAAAAATTCTTTTTTCGATGCAGTATAAGCAGGGCCGAGCAAGAATGTGAACTGTGTACTAGAGTCGACCAACGTCTGATCGGCCTTGGTGTGATCGGGCTCAAACGTGGATTTTGGCAGTGGAAGAATTTTACCAGATACTGATATTCCTTCCAACTCAATTGTGTACGCAACTCTGTTGAAATATGGTAAAAGGGTTTGATATTTGAACCAGTGGTGTGTAGTTCAATGGTTTTAGCCAAGGAAAACGAGCTTCTTCCAAGAGCAAAATGCCCAATGAATCACGACCTGAAATACAGTAGGAGAATTTGGGGGAATCTCATTTGTGAAACAAACGATAAAGACCCCTGGTTCATGCCAATTAGTCCGGTAGCCTTCGAGTCTTCTGTGCGATGACGACAGTAAAGGGTTGAACGTTGATTGGGTAGTGGGAGTCTTCTTGATTTTGCTGTGTTTACTGATAATTAAAGTATTGAGGGGAGGAGGTGAGAAATTGGGTTTTCATTTCCATTTACCTGTGTCCAGCGCCACCAATTACGCCTCCGAGAGCCATTATTTTAGGTTGAGGTGGGCAGGGGACATTGAGGGCGGCGGCGGGGTGGAGGAGATGGAGGATGAGTTGAGGAGAAGATAGTGGTTTTTTTTTTTTTTGTATTTTTGCTTTTTTAATAATTTTATAAATTTTGAAGTCATTTGCATTTTTAAAAAAAGTTTAGGACTATGATTGTAATTAGTTCTTTATTTTTCTATTTTTCTCTTTTTTATTTTATTTATATAGGAGGGCATAATGGTCATCTTATGTTAAAAATTAGGGAAAAGGACGTTTTGCGCAAGAAAATACAAAGGTAAGGACGTTTTGCGCCAAAAAATCATACGTAGGGACGTTTTCCACACAACCCGTCATAGGTAGGGACGTTTTGCGCCAATTACCCCTTGTAAAACATTCATGACTACTTTGACCAGTAGATTTCGTGAGATTCATAACTTTTGAACTACACAATTAATCAACTTTTATTAAAATTTACCTTGCATATTTTTATTTTTATTTTATATTTCTCAAACTTATATCATATTTAAAAAAACAATAAGTAAAAAATAAATTTAGAGCTATTAGAGGCCTATTTTATTGTAAGAATACATTTTGGAATAGTAGATTGATAGAGAATTCGTTGTTAAAAAATAAAGAAAAAAATTTGAGTTTGTGTGCAATATTATTTTATTAAGTATGATTGAAATGCATGAAAATATATATATTTTAAAAATAATGTATATCAAATAATGGCGTTATCTCGTCTCCAACCTGACGCTCAAAAATCTTTGATAAGACGGGATGGTAATGATTGATTTAGCTCCGTCCCATACCATTCTCATCCTTATTTTAGATAAGATAAGATTTATTGGAAATCATTCTCGAGTTTATTCATTAACCAATGCTATATAAAGAGCAAGCGTTTCAACTTTCATGCCACAAAAGATGGCAATTTATACAAGTGGTAATTGGGTCAAATAGCCTCTTCTATAATATAGTTTGGGATTTTAGCCTTTGACCAAAAAAAATATGTTTAAAATAAATAGTTTAAATTATAATTTATAAACTACCTCATATACCCTTATTCAACAAAACTAAATGAGTAGAAACGTCAACCATACGTTTAAAACGATCAGATGCCGTTTTGGGTCACATGTCTCGATTTCACTCAAAAATTAGCTTATCATAATTTGAAACATATTAGTAAACTTGTACGTGTTGAATTAACTAATTTATTGAGTATCTTATGTGGACACGAGGGAACATAAAGTAAAACGAATACAAAATTTGTTAAAATGAGGTATCTATTTCACTTTGAAACTAGTAAAACAATATTTGAAACATTATACATGACTCGTACACATTGAACGACTACACGTGTTATGTTTTTGGATGTCGTACTTGCTACTTAGTTTTTCTTTATTGTCAAGTGCAATGTAATTTATTACCATAGAGTGGCTCACTATAGTTTGAATAGATGTATCCATGGACGTAGTTAGGATTTCAATCTTTGAGGGGTGAAAATACAGGAGGAGGGAGGGGGCGGGCCCCCCTCCCAGGGGTTTGGGGGCGGAGCCCCCGAAATATTTTTTAACTAAGAGGATTGAAAACAACGATTTTAAGTACCAAAATAGGCTAGTTAGATTGACTGACCAAAAAGACAATCAGTTTATCGATACAAAAATAAGATGTCCATCTATGTGTCTAACACTATACAAATTGAAAACATGAACGTTGGACATCAAAATGACAAAAAAGTAAACTGCATATCTATATAACAAATGGTAGAGATAACTTGGACATCTGAAATTAGTCATTCCGTAAGGGTTTTTAATTACGTCAGCTTGTGAATTGGGTTTTAATTAGTTGGGCATGGGAATTGGGAACTTAGCTTTTAAATTGGATTTGGGTCATTTATTTATTCAAGTAACTATTGGATCTTTTGTTTAGATCTAAGATTTTTGTGTGGTTGAATTTTAAAGGGTAAGTTATTGGGTCAATATTTATTAGTGGAAAAAAAATTCAATTTTTTGCTAGACAAAATTTTGGGGGGGTAAAATTGAAAAATAAGGGCATGAATGAACCGAAACGAATACTAAATGAGTAGAAACGTCAGTCATACGTTTAAAACGACTAGATTCTGTTTTGGGTCATGGAGTATCAATTCACTCCGAAATTAGTAAAAGATACTTTGAAACATCATATATGACTCGTACACACTGAACGACTACACGTGCTATGTTTTCGATACCACACTTGCTACTTACGTTTTTCTTTACTGCCAGTATAGTGTAGTTTCCTACCAGATTATGGAGCGACTCATTATAGTTTGAAAAAATGTGTCGACCGCAACGTCAAAAATATAGATAAAACTTTCATCCTTAAGCATTCATGTGGTTATAGACGTGAATGATTCGAAACGAACACTAAATGAGTAAAAACGTCAGACGTGTGTTTAAAAAGACCATATGCCATTTTGGTTTGCACAAACAATGATGCTATTATAGTTACCAAAAATTTTATCAAAATAGCTATCAAAATTTATAAAAAAATCATCACAATTTCAAGATTAAATTCAACAATTAATATTCATTCATCTATAATAAATGTGAATAAATAGAACTGAATACTAAATGAATAAAAACGTCAACCATAAATTTAAAACGATCAGATTCCATTTTAGGTTGCAGGGTGCAATTTCATTCAAAAACAAGCTGATCGTAGTTTGAAACATCTTAGAAGACTTGTACATGTTGAATTAACTAATCTGTTGAGAATATGATGAAATTTGTATTACTTACCTTTATTCGTAGTGAAGTAGAGTGTAAGTTACTTACAAAACAATAGAGTTGGTCACTATCGGGTGAACTTTGTATCTAACTCACCGTTCATATATGATAAAAACTTGAATTTGTTAATTTTTATATAAATATAAGTGAATATAAAGTGAAATGAACACAAAATTAGTTGAAATGACAACTAATCATTTACAATGTCAACATGTCATTTTGGGTCACGAAATCTCAATTTCACTTTAAAACTGTTCGATCATATTTTTGAACATCTTAAAAGACTTATATAAACTAAATAAACTATCTTTTTGAATATCTTATCTATAATTGAAACATAATGAAATTTAGGATATTTACCTTCATTCGTATGAAAAATAATATAGTTTACTCATGGAACAATGTTGTTGAATTGAAGCGGACATTAAATTAGTAGAAACGTCAATCATACGTTTAAAACGATCATATGTCGTTTTGGGTCACGAGGTCTCAATTTCACCCAAAAACTAGTGGATCGTAATTTGAAATATCTTAGTACACGTGTACATGTTAAATTAACTAGTTTTAAACGTGGATATAAGGGAATATAAAATGAAACAAATACAAATTTTGTTAAAACGGTACTTAGTCGTTTAAAAAGGCATGTTGAATAATTACATGTTTTTTTTTCTCTTTTGCCCTATACACTAAAATCTAAACCATATACTCTAAAACCTAAACCATAAATGACAACATTCCTTTTAAAATTATTAGATGCCGTTTGGGGTCACGGTGTATCGATTTCACTCCGAAACTAGTAAAACTGTGTTTGAAAGTTGAAACATCATACATGACTCGTACACATTGAACGACTACACGTGTTGTGTATTGGATACCATACTTTCTACTTATATTTTTCTTTATTGTCAAACATAGTGTAGTTTACTACCTGATTATGGAGTGAGTTATATAGTTTGAACAAATGTGTCAACTGTAACGTCAAAATGTAGTTAAAACTTTCACGTGGTTACATGCGTGAATAAACCGAAACAAATACTAAATGAGTAAAAACGTCATCTATACATTTAAAATGACTAGATGCCGTTTTGGGTCACGGGGTATTGATTCACTCCGAAACTAGTAAAATTGTGTTTGAAACATCATACATGACTTGCTGTGTATTGGATACCGTACTTGCTACTTACGTTTTTCTTTATTGTCAAGCCTAGTGTAGTTTACTATCGGATTATGAAGTCTCTTACTATAGTTTGAATAAATGTGTCAACCGTAACGTCGAAATGTAGTTAAAACTTTAATTCATAAACTTTCACGTGGTTACGGGCGTGAATGAATCGAAACAAATACTAATGAGTAAAAACGTCATTTATACATTTAAAATGACCAGATGCCATTTTGGGTCACTGGGTATTGATTTCACTCAGAAGCTAGTAAAATTGTGTTTGAAACATCATATATGACTCGTACACGTTGAACGACTACACGTACTATGTTTTGGATACCATACTTGTTACGTACGTTTTCTTTATTGTCAAGTGTAGTGCAATTATATAACGTTGGTCATTATCGGATGAACTTTGTATCTAACTTGTTGTTCAAATATGGCAAAAATTTGAATTCGTTTAATTTTTATATGAGTATAAGTGAATATAAAGTGAAATGAACACAAAACTAGTTGAAATGGTAACTAATCATTTAAAATGCCAGCATGTCATTTTGGATCATAATGTCTCGATTTCACTTTAAAACTATTTGATCACGAAATTTTGAACATCTTAAAAGACTTACATAAGTTAAACAAACTGATTTTTTTAGTATCTTATCTATAATTGAATATAATGAAATTTAGGATATTTACTTTCCTTCATAGTGAAGACTAGTATAGTTTACTTATGGAACAATGTTAATCACTATCGGGTGAACTTTTATTTTTTTTTATCGATCTTCGAAGTTTAATGTTGTTTATCGATTTTACTTTAAATATAGTGACATTTTTTATACTTTCATTTTCATGTGGCTACGAGAGAATATAAAGTGAAACAAATATAAAATTAGTTAAAACGTCATCACATCGTTTATAACGATAGCACGTCATTACAGTTACGAACTCTAAATTTCACTCCAAATATGATTGAGACATATTTTTCATTAATTTTCATGTAGATACGAGGGGATATAAAGTGAAACGAATACAAAATTTGTTAAGACGATACTTAGTCGTTTAAAAAGGCATGTTGAATAAGTACATGTTTTTCTCTTTTACCATATACCCTAAAATCTAAGCCCTATACCCTAAAACATAAATCATAAACGACAACCCTCCGTTTAACATGATAAGATGTCATTTGGGATCACAGAGTATATATTTCACTCCGAAACTAGTAAAATAGTATTTGAAACATCATACATGACTCGTACACATTGAACGACTACACGTACTATGTTTTGGATACCATACTTGCTACTTAGTTTTTCTGTATTGTCCAGTGTAATGTAGTTTACTACCATAGAGTGCATCACTATAGTTTGAATAAATGTGTCGATCGCAACGTCGAAATAGAGTTAAAACTCCCATCCCTAAATTTTCATGTGGCTACAGGTATAAATGAACTGAAACGAATACTAAATGAGTAGAAACGCCATTCATACGTTTAAAACGACTAGATTCCGTTTAGGGTCATGGGGTATCGATTCACTCCAAAATTAGTAAAATATTTTTTGAAACATCAACTCATACACATTGAACAACTACACGTGCTATATTTTCGATACATACTTGCTACTTACGTTTTTTCTTTATTGCCAAGTATAGTATAGTTTCCTACCATATTATGAAGTGACTCATTATAGGTTGAAAAAATATGTCGACCGCAACGTCAAAATATAGATAAAACTTCCATCCTTAAGCATTCATGTGGTTATAGATGTGAATGAACCGAAACGAACACTAAATGAGTAAAAACGTCAGACAAATGTTTAAAACAACAATATGCCATTTTGGTTTGAACAAACAGTGATGTTGTTATAGTAACCAAAAATTTTATCAAAATTTATAAAAAAACCGTCACAATTTCAAGATTAAATTCAACAATTAACATTCATCGATTTATAACAAACATGAATGAACAGAACGGAACAGAACACTAAATGAGTAAAAACGTCAATCATACATTTAAAACGACCAGATGTCGTTTTAGGTCGCAGGGTCTCCATTTCATTCAAAAACTAGTTGATCGTAGTTTGAAACATCTTAGAAGACTTGTACATGTTGAATTAACTGGTTTGTCGAGTATCTTATCTTACAATTGAAATATAATGACATTTGTATTACTTACATTTTATTCGTAGTGAAGTATATTGTAAGTTACTTACAAAACAATAGTGTTGGTCACTATCCGATGAACTTTTTATCTAGCTTGCCATTCAAATATGATAGAAACTTAAATTTGTTAAATTTTATATAAATATAAGTGAATATAAAGTGAAATAAACACAAAATGAGTTGAAATGACAACTAGTCATTTAAAATGTCAGCATGTCATTTTGGGTCACAAAGTCTCAATTTCACTTTAAAATTATTCGATCATATTTTTGAACATCTTAAAAAATTTATATAAATTAAACAAACTATCTTTTTGAATATTTTATCTATAATTGAAATATAATAAAATTTATGATATTTATCTTAATTCATAGTGAAGAATAACATAGTTTACTCATGTAACAATATTGTTGATCACTATGCGGTGATTTTTTATGTAGGTACGAGATAATATAAAGTGAAACAAATACAAAATTAGTTAAAACATCATCAAATCATTTATAACGATAGCATGTCATTTTGGTTATGAACTCTAAAACATGTTTTCATTAATTTTCATGTGGATACAATGAAATATAAAGTGAAATAAATATAAAATTTGTTAAAACGGCACTTAATCGTTTGAAAAGGCAGCATGTCATTTTGTCGTTGATTTTAAATAGGGTGTGAAAAACGAGAATGAAAGTGAGAATTCATGTTATAGGATTTTGGTAAAATTTCATTTGAAATTGGACATTTTAGACATTTCAAATGAAGGATATTTATAACTTTTAATACATGATTTAATAGACCAAGAGCTTTTGGAACAATAACTATTGAGATGGACTATTTTACCAAAAATTATTGTTGACTGGCCTCTTTAAGCAAATCCCCCTTTATACAATCTTACTCCATGTAGGGGTGTAAGCGGTCCAGTTTTACCGATTTTTGACAAGTTTTCAAATCAAATCGTTTAAATCGGTTTGAGAAAAACTTAAACCAAACAATTTTGAATGGTTTGAAAAAGATTTAAACCTAAACATAACGGTTTAGTCCGATTTTAAACAGCCGATTCATCGTATATTTTTTTGTCTATCTACTTTTATGACATTAATTCATTGAATTCAATATGTATTTATATCTTACTAGCAATAAATCTAAAACAAACTAAATATATCTACTACAAATTTAAATATCAACTTAATCAAAGTGAAATCACAATAAATTAAAATATAGTTTTTTTGTCATTTTAGGTTAAGACGTTACAATAACGTTACAATACAAGTCCATTAAACTACATATAAAACCCAAAAAACATACTGATGTTCAACAAGACCTCGTGATCATCATATCTGAAAAACAAAACTATTGATTAGACAGAGAAAATAATCAACCATAGTAATAAATCAATTGTTTATAATATCTAAGTATAACAATTACACAAGCTTACCGTTGTATATTGTTACGAATTCAGTTTCTCACGTATACTCAAACATCAATTGTTGTCACACATGATTCATAGTCTCCATTGTCAAACAAATGCATTCGTTACATCATCATAGTATTGGATGCTAGATAGATAAGAGAATCTTTAAAAATATGGTAATAGAAAATATAAACCACCTTCCACAACTTTCATTGAATCATCAAATGCTTTCACTTCACCTAAACATTAGCGTACCACTATAGGTTCATTCTTAATTTGCAACAAATTTTTTCCGCATATATAAGTTTCAACCATCCTTGCACCTAATAAACTCTTAAAAGAATCAAGTATCTGATCTCCAGTTGAGAATGCAAACTCGGAAGCAACCGTAGAAATTTGAATTCTAAAGGAAAAAAGTTTTTGATAGATTATGTTAGTTTTGAGATTATTAGATATAAATTATGATTATTTGGTAATAATAATATATATGTAATAGAAAACTATAAATTGACAAAAATACACAAAAATGACAAGATCATTGAATTTTACATATTTAGATGAATTCTTTTTAATAAAATTCTTTTTTTATTTTTATATATTTTTTCGCCGGTCCAATTTGGTTTGGTTCAAAACTATTTCGTTGACGGGTCCACGTGGCACCAAACCAATGGTTTCTAAAATACGATTTCGGTTCGACTTTTCGGTTCGACGATTTTTGCTTACAACCTAAGTCTCCATGTACATTAAGTTTAATATTGTTATGAGATAGTAAATTTTATACATTGATTTTAACAACACTTTAAACAATCAATATTATGGATTTTAACACATCACACAGTGTGAACTTTTAATGTACACTTTGAACGTATAATTAACACAATTGATTTATACGATGCCCCTTTTGACCCTATTATTTTCCGTTAAATTATAAATTTTTATCTCTCTTCTTATCAATCGTACATTTTTTAATAAAATAATATGACACGTAAATTAAAAAATCTTATTTTTTAACCAAATATTCTTCAAAAAATTACAATTTATCTCATTATAACGGGCACAATACAATGTTGACGCGTCGATGAGTTAACGTTTTTGACTTAGATGTACAAAATGGTTACTATATTTAGCCCCCGTTTGATCACATTCCTCTCAAGATTCATTTTCAACGACATATTTTTCGATAAAATAATATTACACGAAAATTAAAATTTTTCTTATTTTTTAATCACATATATTCTATCACATCATATTATAAAATGTATTTTCTTCTCACCCCCTTAGACTCTCTCTATGTGACATTTGTGAGAATGTTTAGCTCCAGTTTGGCCTCATTATTTGTTATTATTTAAAATTATAATTTTTGCAATAGCGATTTTTTTAAAAAAATTGTGATTAAAAAAGAAGAATTTGTTTTCGATTTATGTATAATATTATTTTTATTGATAATATGTGGTTGATTAGAAGAGAAAGAAAAATGTATTATAATTTTAATGGATGCAAACATATGCTTAATAGGAACATATGACGCGTTCAGTAGAGGTTAAAATTGAAAAATTAGACGTTATTGTTGACTTTTATTAGACGAGTGGAGCCTAATAACGACTATATTTTCAATTTTAATTGAATTTTAAGCACGATCGAACACTCATCTATTTTTATTTGTAATTTAAAGAATAATTAAAAGAATGAAAAAAAAACATAAATAATATGGGTTCATTCAAATGAAAATGAGTATCACAAGAGATCTATATTTAACCCAGATTGACAACTTTTTTTCTTTTTTCTTATATACTCATTTTCAACGACATATTTATAGAATAAAATATTTTTCACATAAATTCAAAATTTTTTATACTTTTTAATCACACGTTATCTTAATAATTATTATTCAAAATATTAATTTCATTATCCATACATCGACTCTAATTTCATTCTTTGTAGATCCATAAATAGATAACCACTCAAGTCACTTTCTATAATATAGAGAGTATTTGATGGATATTATTGAGAAAATAATGTATTTTAAATAGTGATATAATGAGAAATATGTGGTTAAAAAGTAATAAAAAGTTATTGATGCGATGAAAAATATTATTTTATTGAAAAATGTATGGATGGAAATGAGTTTTGAATTAATATATTTTAATATAACGTGGGTCAAACAGGGGGTTGGTACACATTAAAATTATCATCATCATTCTTCTATTCATTTTTAATCACACAATATTCAATAAAATACTTTCCATAACATCAATAACTCTTTCATTATTTTTCAACCACACATTCTCCATCAATCTATTAGTTCATGATACATTATTCCAAAACAATGTGGTTCAAACACACCCATAGTATTTATATGTCCAATATTTTTTTTATAAAAATAATGTTATTTGTACATTCGGGTTACGCCTCGAATGACACCACCCTCACATAAGGGTTGAACCTAGGGGTGTAAGCGGTCCGATTTTACCGATTTTTGATAATTTTTCAAATCAAACCGTTTAGACCGGTTTGAGAAAAACTCGAACCTAAACCAAACCATTTTAAACGGTTTGAAAAAAAACTCAAACCTAAACCTAACGGTTTGGTCCGATTTTAAACCGCCGGTTTCGCCGTATATTTTTTGTCCGTCTACTTTTATGATATTAATTCATTGAATTCAGTATATATTTATATCTTACTGCCAATAAATCTAAAACAAACTAAATATATCTACTACAAGTTTAAATACCAACTAAATCAAAGTGATATCACAATAAACTAAAATATAGTTTTTTGTTTGACATTTCAGGCTAAGACTTTCCAATAACATTACAATACAAGTCTACTAAATTACATATGAAGCTCAAAAAACATAATGATGTTCTACAAGATCTCGTGATCATCATATCTGAAAAAATAAAACTACTGATTAGACAGAGATATTAACCAACCATAATAATAAATCAATTGTTTATAATATCTAAACATAACAATTACACAAGTTTACCGTTGTTTATTGTTACAAATTCAGTTTCTCACATATATTCAAACATCAATTGTTGTCACATATGATTCATAGTCTCCATTATCAAACAAATGCATTCATTACTCATCATAGTATTGAATACTAGATAGATAAGAGAATCTTTAAAAATACGGTAATAGAAAATGTAAACCATGTGCCACAACTTTCATTGAATCATCTAATGCTTCCACTTCATCTAAATATTGGAGCATCACTATAAGTTCATTCTTAATTGCAACCAATTCTTTTCGCATATACAAGCCTCAACCATTATTGCACCTAATAAACTCCCAAAAGAATCAAGTATCCGACCTCCAGTTGAGAATGCAAACTCAAAAGCAAATGTAGAAATTTGAATTCTGAAGAGGAAAATGATTTTTGATAGATTATGTTAGTTTTGAGATTATTAGATATAAATTAGAATTATTTGGTAATAATAATATATATGTAATAGAAAATTATAAATTGACAAAAATACACACAAATGAAAAAACTATTTAATTTTACATATTTGAATGAATTTAAAAACAAAATTCATTATTTTTATTTTTTATTTTTATATTTTTTTTCGTCGGTCCGGTTTGGTTTTAAATTATAAATTTAAAATTCTCAAACCTAAACCAAACAATTTTTGACCGGTTTGGTTAGGTTCAAAACTATTTCGTTGACGGGTCCACGTGGCACCAAAACGGCGGTTTCTAAAATGCGATTTCGATTCGATTTTTCGGTTTGACGGTTTTTGCTTACATCCCTAGTGGAACCTGTGTGTAATAATAATTGTGCCCCCTATATGAGGTAGTGCCATTCGGGATGCGAACCCCGATTGAACACATGACACGATTAGTTTTATAAATACTCATTCAATGGGAAAATTATCCAACTGAAATACAAGCATCAAAATACGATCGCAATTAGATACACAATAAGAAAGGCACCAAAGTACGTATATGACGATACGAAACAAATTCGCCGAACACATCTCTAGGCTTGAAATCTCATTTGGACTGGACCACGAGATAACAAATGGATACAAACTTTGAAGCGAAAAATGTCAAAATACGAGGGACGATAAAGAGATAATCGATAAATTCAACACACGTAAAATAAAGATATTTTGATGCAACCTGAAGCTAAATTCAACAAAACTTCTAACAAATCAACTAATGAAACAGCTACCCCCAAGTCTACTAGTGCAATTATTGCGAATGACAAAATTAACTTACTATTTGAAAAGTTGGGGACTAATTTGCAATTGAACAATAGTTCGGCCACCATCAATTCAATTTCCCAAAAAAAAAAAATTCTTGAAAAAGATTCGACTTCCTTCAGTAATTACCACAGTTCGTTCACTACTTGTTTATCCCATCTCTGCGTGAAAGAAAATGTCCTCCGCCGGAGTCACCGTCGCGGACGGTGGTCCACAGATATACTTCTGCCACCAATGCGAGCGCACGGTCAGCATCAACCCATCCCCCACCGGCGATCTTATTTGCCCCTCATGCCTCTCCGGCTTCGTTGAAGAATACCAAAACCCTAACCCAAGCATACCCGACTCGTTTTACTCGGACTCCCTCTCCACTATCCTCAGCCAGTTCCTGTTACCTTCTGCTTCCACCCGTGTTGTCCTGCAAAACCCGGGAGGCGACACAGCCCGAGAATCTCTCTTCGGGTTTGCCCCTGATGACCGTCAGTCAACCATCGGGTCGGACGATTTTGACCCGTTGTCGTATCTGATGAGCATCCTGGCCTCTCAACGGGCCAGTGGGGTTAACTACCAGTTCGTGGTTGGGAACCAACCTTCAGGGTTTTCACTGTCAGCTGACACGGGAGATTATTTCATGGGGCCAGGATTCGAGCAGTTGATCCAGCAGTTAGCGGAAAATGATCCAAACAGATATGGGACACCTCCAGCCTCCAAGTCAGCCGTTGAAGCCCTGCCTAGCCTTAAAGTGGATGAGACTTTACTGAAATCGGAGCTGGCACAATGTGCGGTATGTAAGGATGACTTCGAGTTGGGAACAGAGGTGAAGCAGATGCCCTGCAAGCATGTCTATCACGATGATTGCATTATGCCATGGCTGGACTTGCATAACTCATGCCCAGTGTGTCGATATGAGCTTCCAACAGATGATCCAGATTATGAGAACAGGGCCACAGCCTGGGGTACTTCGGGTAATTCTAGTGGAAGTGGATCATCTCAGGGCAATGATGCTAATAACAATAATGATAATTCAGCCGGGGATTCTCAGGGACGAAGGATAGGCGAGAGGAGGTTTACCATAACATTGCCGTGGCCATTGGGAGGGTTCGGATCGGGATCTGGAGGTGGAGGTTCAGAGCAGCAAAACCGAGAAACTAACTAAACTCAGTTCAGGTACAGTTTCCGTAAGCATTGAAACATAATTAATGCACTGCTTATTTTTGTTTTCAATTGTTAATAATTTATTTTTAGTTGGTTGGCCATTATCTGGTATATCTTATTGATTAATGCATTCTTTAGGGTTATCAGTGCTGTGATGTGTATATTGGTAACTGGGTTTGAGGCAGAATTTTAAATGATGGATTAGATCCTACGATAGAATTTTGTTTCATTTTTCTTTCAAGCAAAGGCGCATTCCCTGCATTTTTTGGACAGAATAAGAAAATCCCTTCTTTTTTCATTTGATATCTCTGGTTCAATTATACTATTTTCTTAGAAATTGGGTAGAGAAAGGGTTAGTTTTCAAATTGTAGATATACAAACAAGAATCAAAAAGAGAAGGACACAAAAGAAGAGAACAAAAGAAAGGAGAGTGGGCGAATAGAGATAGCAGCATAGGCCAGCCCCTGGGATACCATTCCATTTTCCCAAGTGATAACTTCATGGACATGAGCTATCCCCATCCAGGTTGGAATGCAGATTAATATCCATTTTACCTATTTACTTACATATGACTGATGGATTCGGTAATTTAGAGTGTGTATCTGCACATGAGGGAGACAATGAGATTCTGAGAGATGGAAAGAGAGGTATTACACGTTATCAATCTGTATGTAATGTTATGCTTTTGTGTTCGAACCTTATCTGAAGTATGATCCTTATGTATATCAAGTTTGGTCTGTCTCAAATGGTATATATTTGTATTGAACCTGTTGAAGCTGTCTAATTGTTACTGGGTTTCAGTGGTTTTATTTTATATGCTTGGACAAAAACTTATCCTTTTGTCCAAAGTGAAAATGAAAAATATGAAAACAATGTTGCACAGTTGGTTGCGTTGTTGTGATTGATATTTGGCGAAATCTTAAATATTAGTTATATTTTCCCACTTCAACAAGTAAATGCTATTAGAATGATGGGGTTGTGTCCATTTTTAACAATTGCCTTAAGAAAGCATATAGACTTTGCTTAAAATTGTACTCAACAGCTATTGTAGATAATCAAGAACCCAACCTTGCTGCTAGTGACCCACAAAAGCTTGATTCTCAACAATATTCAATGCAAAGACGGATTTGGTAGCATCTTTGAGAGAAAATTGACGAGGAAGACCATATTAGGGGAAATACCATTTGTAGGGAAAACAAAGGTTTTTGAGATTGCATACTCGTAGAGAAAAAAATCACATACATATTGTTAGTTGGGAAAGATGTCTGCATCTTACATCTACCAGCTTTAGGAGGTTGTTGATTTGGGAAGACGTAGTGACGTAACAATTTGACTAACGAATGCCCAGTTACATGAACATAGAGTAGCAAACCAGTGTAAGTTCGTGTACTACCACGGAGGAGTAAAGTAAATGGCAAGAGGTGTGCAGTCTTGCATCTACTCAAGAGGTGTAGTAAACTAACTTGTGAAGCAATGGATGGCCATTTTCCATGAACAAGTCCGTGATTGTCAGTTGCAATTTTGTACTCTTTCAAGTGTCAGAATATTTAATTTGAGAATATTCAGATGCCACAACAAATTCCAAGAAGAATTACCCTTTTTTTTTTTACATACAGGGTTTAAAACAGTGATGCGACTAAGTTTTAAGTAAACATCAAAGACTTATTTTTGTAGACAACTAATGCTCAACAGCTCAAGTATAAACACGTGAGTTGGTGGATAACCAATTCACATGAACTCATGTATGAGTGTCAATTCATGTATTTACAAGTAACTATTGGCAAATTCCAAAAGGCATCTTAACTCTTGCACCTATACGCAGTAGGAGGTTTTAGCTCCTGTTTGAGCCGTATCAAAATTTTCATTTTCATTCTTCTACTCATTTTTAACTATACATTCTACAATAAAATAATATTTTCTATCACATCAATAATTTTTCCTTCTTTTTCAACCACACATTCTCCATCAATCTACTATTTCAAAATACATTCTTCCCAAATAATGTGGCTCAAACACACCCTTAAATGGGGAAGGTGTAGTGAAATAGCGTGCAAACTATGGGCTAGCCAATTTAACTTGAAAATCATCGCCATGAATCCCAATAAAGGATTTCTTTTAATATATGTCTGGCCATTGATCATATTATTGTGCCTGTGGCAGGACTACATTTGCATTATCTGTGAAGCACATAGCTCCTGCTATGCTGGAGTTTCCATGCCAATACGCATCTGACTGGTGTTCCTTGTACACCCTGGAGCACGTGATGGCACACACCACATGTCATGTCCCTTTTTAATAAATTAGTAATGCATGGTACATCCCCAAGTCATCTTCCAACAAATAGGCATTCCTTTAACCTTAAAATATTTTAACTTCGAAATTCAAAATCAGAGGTAAATAAAAGGTACAGAATAAGGATATAATGTACCTGTATAATTTAAATTATTATAATCGAGCTGTCCATGTCCTACTATTTTGAAAAATTAGGAGTGGAGGCATGATGTATTAACCTGAATATTTTATTTTGCAGCTTGTCTGGTTTCGAAGTTTAGAATTGCCGTCAATGGTTTCAGCTTGTCACCATGTGCAGAGATATGTTTTACATGTAGGTGAAGATATTGACAGTACATTTTAAGGTTTTGGTCGAGGCAATTACTATCTGATGAATTCAAAGTTTTGGCTTGAACATGTATTTTGCTTATTTGCTTACAGATCAGTACGAGCTCAGCCAATACGGCGAGTCAACTTGCCTTAGCAAATTGCACTTTTAAAAGTGTGTTTTTTTCTGTAACATAATATGTCCTGCTTGAAATCGAAGTTTGGTTCTACTTTTCATACTTTTTTAAGTTTCACTCAGTTTATCTTGGAGCTATATCTATACAGCTGGTTATTTCGTTCTCTGTTGCAGCGACAGGCTGTTTACGGATCTTGTAGAGATCTGAATCTATAGAACGGTAAGGGTGTTGCAAGTCATTTTTGTCTGTTGTCACAAGCCTCCTTACCTTAATTTTTGTTAGAATTGTAGTCAATGACTCTTCAAAGTTCTCACTTGCTCTCGAGGGATTTGACGTTTAAAGTTCTATTATCGACTGTCAATTTGATCCATGAAGACTTGAAACATAATGTTAGTAATCAAATGATTACGGCAATAGCGATATTGTTAAGCTGGTACGATTGGCGTTTTCGTGGTTGCATAGATAAGCACATTCCGAAATGGGACATGATAACGTATACTTCAAAATTTTCGGAAATTTGAAGAAAGAATAAGCATTCGCATGATGCCAAATTTGGCCTTTGTGCGTGAGCCTTTCCAGTCTCAAGAACCTTGATTTCAAGGGTTAATGTCGGTCGGTACATGATAGGAGATGAGTTTTATCGTCGACAGGAAAACAATCTACATTGCTAGTTAATATTCCAAAATGATCATACAATGATAAAGGAGGTAAGGGAACAATCGATGCGCTTCAAATTAGGATTTATTTATGTTAGAACCTTGCCATAATCTTTATGACTAGTGTATATTGAAAATGCAAGATGAACATTGATGCTACAATTCTATAATTGTTTCGTTGGGATCAGGGTGGTGTAACATGACCACCCTGATTATATTGTACAGTATACGCCGCCCTACTATTGTATTCTCTCTCCTGAGGATGCTGGATTATTTGAATTACAAGCATGGATTTTTTGGATTGTGCTACAAGTACAGAGGGTTTTTTACAGTGGGGATGGGTGGTGTGTGTACAGGGAAGACACGGCATTGGGGGTGGGGTGAATTTTTTATTTTTATTTTTCAAACATGTGGGGCCTGCTAGTGTCTCACCTGACAGGCCCCTGTGAAATGCCTCCTGTACGTGAGGCTTTATTCGGATTTTTTTCCCATCCGAGAGCAATCTCTTCATGTGAATATGATTGAATGAGATGCCTTGAATATTACCAATAGTCAAGGTTCATGAGCTTGCACAAAGGGTTCGCTTTTGTTACCCTTGTTTTGGTTCCATTATTTTTAAAATTCATTTTTCTCTTTTTTTCAATCACACATTTTTTAATAAAATAGTATCATATGCAAACCCAAATTTTTTCTTTATTTTTTAATCATACAATCTCCATCAATCGATTATTTCGAAATGCATTTTTTGCCAAATATTAGGGCTCAAACAAGATATTGTAACAACATTGGAGGAGGTAGAAAGTGACTCCTATTGCTTTGTTTCTGGCGGTGGAAATATAGTTATTCACCATCATGTATTGTTTTCGCGCGTTTTTGCAACCCGCCAACAATTACGAGAGAGAGGGGTCAGACGATTGTGTAAGGAACAGACCTCTTGAGACAAAGTCCCAAAAAGGAGTGCGTATGCCAGTGAATGATTACAATTGGGAAGTAGACAAAACACCTCCAAGGGGCGCAAGCACACGAGTACTGAAAAAGGATTAAATTTAAACTAAGGAATAAAAATTACATGATCTCTTGTAGAGAGTTTTTGATTCGGGGGCTTTTCTTCTATGACGTTACTTCTTTTATACTTCTTGAGCATCCCTTGGTTATCGAAACTGCTCAGATTTGCTTCATATCCTTCGTAACCGCCCACTCTTTTAGTGAGGAATCACTTATTCGGGGAGTAGTTGCTTCGTAACCGCTGCCACTACCTTTGCTGCTTCTTGGATCGTGCCGGGTTTACTTGCCAACCGCTTCCAAACTATATCCTTTAGACTTGTTTGATTTTGGGCGACTTGGGGTTCTGGGCGACAATGAGGCTGTCGTCCTGGGCGATGGTGCCGTACTATCCTCGTTCGGCCTCTGGGCGTCCTACAACCTTGGGGCGATGGTGTTCCTTTGTTCTTGAGCTTCCAATATTTAGGTTTTTCCACAGGCCTCCAACTTGGGCTTTTTTTCTTGGGCCTTTTAATTGGCTTCTGTTGGGTCTTTATCTTGGATTTCTCAATTGGACTTCCTTTCGATTTTGGGCTGCATTTTAGTGTGTCAACATGTATATTTTACTACTATTTTCCCTTTTGATTTGATTGGTTCGATTGTATTTGTTTCTATTTTCTATTTGAAGTTACAAAAAATTAATTTGTATCCTTGGTTATTTATTTTTTCGAAGTTTCCTTTTACAACAAAGCTATTTGTATTAATGAATTGTCCACGGCTTTACAAATGATGACATGACATCATTTTAATGGTTGGATTTGTTAGTTTAATTTTACCCCAAATTTATTTGTACTCGTGACATTTTGAAATAAAGATAATAGTTTATTTATTTATTTATTTAATAATTTTTTTGTATTAAATTGAGCTTGCATTTTGTTCATGGATCGACTTGAAATTATAAATCGAGTGTTTAAGTTGTTAACACGGAAAAATTTGATTTATAATTCGATCTAAAGTTTATTGTACACAATCGGTAAATAAAGATGAACACTTTATTTTGATAAGATTGTCTCAATTTTATTGAAAGTTGATCTTGACTTTAACAATAAAATTGATTATACATTTTTGGAATGTACTGTACTAGACTGGACCACGTGAAATATATTATGGAATTGACCGCTTGAATTTAATTTCACTTAACTTGTACGTAGTACCTTAATCTCGAGTTAGTAATGAACTTTAATTACTAACTTGAAGTTTTTTGAGGTATCAATGAGAGATTAAATTGATAATCAATATCTTGATGCCTTGTGAATTAAAGTGAAATAATTGGAGAACATACATTCGCGATATGGAATTCGTAACCTATTTAATAGGCACAATCATGACCTCAAGAGATTTTCTAATGAACAGTTAAATATGAGCTCATTAAATTTGACATGATTGTTGAATTAATATTGTGATGTGATCGTGTGGAACTCTCAAATAGAAAATGAGATTGAGGATATAATGTATATTTGGAAAGGGGTATTTTGGTCATTTTGCCAAAATCCAAATATTCAACGTGATTAACGGAGTAATATGTAAGAGCAATTTGTCAGATGATATAATTATTGTAGCTTCAGTAATTTCAATTAAATTATGAGTGCAGTCACATTCTTTTAGTGGAATAGATAGCGATTAACAAATTATCTAGACCGATCAAGAGTTGACCAGGTCAAGATTTACTTATTGGAGCTTGATTTAATTGGGTCCGTTTGGTCCCTTCGGTGGATTCAAATAAGAACCGAAATAAATTATAAGAGATATGATTTATTATTATTAATTGCAGAAATATAAATTAATTAAACTGGAATATGTCTTGCATGTGTCAAACATGTGCTATTAAGATATGGAAGTTATGATTTGGACAAAAACAAAAAGAGATTCCTTTTTTACAAGAACTTATCATCCAAGAAAAAGAGAGAGTCCTAGTGGGATTAGAAGTCTTGTGAATCAACCCCATTATAGAGACACATACCTTCAGTGAGTTTAATTAATATATGCACAATTTTATTTTTGTGCCCTCACCCAAAAAAGAAAATATCCAACACTGGAGAAGGCCAAAAGATTTGAAGGAAGAGTATCAAACAAGGAGGCAATGAGATCAAAGATCAAGAATTTTTTTTTGTAAACCACGCCATAAGGGTAATTCCTAAAACACCTATGTGTTATTTTTGTTCCAAAATATTTCATTCTTGTTGATACACAACTTAATAAAATCCCTCATATTTTCCAACAGGATTAACATATTTTATTGTCAAAGATGGCGTGAAATCTTGCCACCTATAATTTCTATAAGCCAGTGATAAACTAGGTGGTACATGTAATATTTCTCTTCCTTCTATCATCATTAGACTAACAACTGCTTTAATATATTTTACAACTTGAAAGCTTACATAAAAAAAAATAAAAAAATATTAACTACCAATAATGCTTTATGAGAAATGCTACACGTACATGTTTTTACCAACTAGATTGTATAATGAGTATGTTATTCATTCTCACGGGTGCTTAGCACCAGTTTAGGTAGTAATTAGGTGACATTAAATGATAGATTCATTTAAATGCAAAGTCAGATGATCCATTTAATTCGACAGTTAAATTTAGTCATTTAGACAGATGCTTTATCACCATTGGTGTTAGATAACATTATTCTTATATAATGCAAGTTGGTAAGATTTCATTGAATTTTGAACAAAAAATGGTTAAAGAATGATGCTATTTAACTCAACATGAGTTATAACCCCAGTTTATGTGGTGTTAGGTGATAGACTAAATATAATATGAAATTATATGACTCATTTAATTTTACTTATTATTTAATGTAATATTAGCACCACGTAAACTATGGATATGACTCAAGTGGAGTTAAATAACATTATTCAAAGTTAAATCGGACGATTAAATTATGTCATCTTAACACTAGTAAATCCGTCCATACAAAAAATCTATACAAGTAACATTTTTAATGCTTTATTGTGATCAATTTGAATATCTCCAATTAGAATGTGAATTGCAATAGAATTTTTTTATTCAAAGCTTGTTTCAGCCCCATTTTGGAATTCAAACCTTATTTTGGAATAGTATTTTGATGGAGAATATGTAGTTACGAATAAGAAATTTTTTGAATTTGCGTGTAATATTATTTTATTAAAAAATATTTGTTTGAAAATAAGAGAAGAAAAATGTATTTTTAAAATAATGGAGACCAAATAAGGGCTTAATCTTTTTGATGAGTGTAATTAACTCATTAGACAAATACCTTTAAATCGTAGTTTTCGACATGTTCTTGAGCACTTATGAGCATTTTGATGGGTTTGTTCATGTTCTTTTGTAGTTTAAATACATTAGAGAAAATGACATATTTTGGAGTTTGGAATGAAGCTAAGATACTGGTCATGTAAGGAGGCGAAACAAGGAAAAACTTGAAGTGAAATAAGGAAGATAATTGGCGCCCAAGAAAATAGAAACGAAGCAGAAAGCTGGGCACCGGAAGATGCGGCGCTGCGGCACCGGTCCTGGGCGCCGCGATGCCTTGTCCCGAGAAACCTAAAAAAAGCTGTTTTTATATTTTTTTCGGCTCTACCCAACTCCAATTTGTATTGTCATCTTATGAGGCTATAAATATAGGTAAAAAGACCGAATTGAGGTGGAGAAATACGGCTTATAAGACAAAAGGAAGGTGAATTGATTTAGAAACAACAAGAAATTAGATGAGAATTCAAGCGACAAAAGAGTTTTTCTTATTCTTTTCTTCCCCAAGTTCTTTAATTCAGATTTTGATACATTATTTTTAGTAGTTATGAGCTAATTTTAATATATAGGATTTGATGTAACTAAACTTGAGACGTGTTTGAATTCTTTTATAGTTAATTCATTTGATTTTTTCGTTAATTCATTTGTGTTAATTCTTACGCATTGCTTTCAATTATCTGATCAATGATTGAATGGTTTGATGTTTTAAATTTTGGCACTCGAGAGAGAAAATTTTAGGCATGATCTATGAATAACACAACATAGTGATCTATGAATAACACAACATAGGAGATTATATGTTTCAAGATAAAGTGTAATGCTTTTGAGGTTTATTTCATTTAAAAATCACGTGCTTATAATTTCTATAGCGTTAATTCGAAATAGAGATGTTGTGATTAAAATATAGAAATAGGTAGGGGTGTCCAAAAGTCTCGAACCGAACCAAGCGGTTCTTCATAAGTTAAATATCCGAACGGGTACCCGAATTGAGAACCGATGGGTGTGGGTTAGGTCTCGGGTCTAGACCAAGAACCGAAACTAAATAATTTTTTTATTTTTTTATTGAATTAATTAAATGATTTTATTTTTTCTAAATAAATTAAATAATTCAGATCATTTCATAATTTTAAGCTTTGTGCCTCAATCTTTTAATATGGATCACCGACATTTTAATATTAATACCTATTTTTTGGTATTTGTATGCATTGAATTAATGTTATTCAACGGTTAGTTATTTATATATTTTTGAATTGAGTTACGTTAATTTGTAAAAGTTACGAATGAAATGTTATTAGTTATATTTATATAGTGTTACTGTAAATGTTAAAAAATTTAATTGTGGTATGAAACCGAAATGAACTGAACCGAACCGAACCCAAACGGTTCCATAATTATATTTGGACCCGACATGTCCATTTATTAAATACACGAAAATTTGGAACTGAGCAGAACCGAACAAAACCGAACCGACCCACGGACAGCCCTAGAAATAGGTTCTATTCGACACTCGAGAGAAGGAATATAATTTAAATTATGATTCTTGCCTATGAATTCAAAAAAAATCGATAGAAGTAACTATAAAAGTTAAAAAATATTGTTGATAGTGAGGTGAAATCAATCCCTAAGATTTCTCGTATTGATATTCTCATATACATTATTTTCGATTCATTTGAATTACTGAACATTCATATTAGTTTAGGATAAAAACACTGAATTGAGATTGGGGTTGTCTATATAAAGTAAATGCTAAAATAATTATAGTACTTGGTAGGAATTAAATTACAATCCATGTGGGTTCGACACTTTAACTCTACTACTATATTACAAAACTTGACACCGTACCCTTGCAGCATAAATTCACGTGATAGAAAACGCGTGACAAGTTTTTGACGTCGTTGCCGGATATTGTTTTATTTGATTTCTATTGATATTATTACCAATTAGCTTTCATTTTAATTTAGATTTTTTAATTTTAATTTTTGTTTTTATTTATTTTATCTATATCTCTAATATTTCTTAGGTCCTTATTTTTAGATGTGTATGCGAAAAGTTAGGAATCGTGAATTATTACCTGTTGATCTTGAACTAGAACACACATTCCGTTTTCTCAGAGGTATACAGAAAAACGAATGTGAAGCAATGGAAGAACAAGAAGCAAGAGCAGCTAATGAAAATAATCAAGAATAGGCTATTCAAGATTACGTGAGGCTAGTGGTCATTGATAATTATTCCGGTATTATGCGACCGACGAATACTGCGAATATTTCAAACTAAATCTGGGATTGATACACATAGTGCAACAGAATCAGTTTGGGGGAGCTCCAACAGAAGACCCAAATGCCTATCTGGGCTCTTTTCTTGAAATTTGTGATATAGTGAAGATTGAAGATGAATGGAGTTACTGAAGAGACAATTAAACTTCGGCTTTTCTTTTTTTCCTTGAGGGATAAAGCTAAGGCTTGGTTCCAATCGCTAACATATGGTTCTATCACTGCTTGGGATGAACTGGCTCAGAAATTCCTCACATAATATTTTCCACCTTCCAAATCAACTCAACTTCGGAGCGAAATTGGTCAATTCAAACAATTTGACTTCGAGCCATTTTATGAAGCATGTGAGAGATTCAAAGACTTGCTTAGAAGGTGTCATCAACATGGTTTTCAGAATTGCGTGCAGATTGAGATCTTCTACAACGGGTTAAATGGGCAGACAAGAACCATAGTAAATGCAGCTGTAGGAGGCACTTTAACGGCTAAAACGGCAGATGCTGCATACTCCTTACTGTACGACATAGCCACAAATAGCTATCAATGGCCAAGTGAGAGATCAAGCGTTAAAAGATTAGCAGGACTTCATGAGTTAGACCCCATCACTGCATTAGCAGCTCAGGTCTCATCACTTACTAATCAAATAGATGCATTTACCATTCAAGGAAATCAACAGAAATCAGATTCAGTTATGGCTGCATCTTCATTACACCATGAGTCTAAGTCAGAAAAGGAGCAAGTCCAGTATGTGAATGGCAGAAACTCAGTCAGAGAGGAAACTACTCATCAAACCAATACCATCCAGGACTGCAAAACCATGAGAATCTCTCTTATGGTAACAATGCTAACGAGCTACAACCACCATTTAGGTTTAATAATCAGACTTCTTCTAAAGGAAAGCCATCATTGGAGGATATTTTGGGAACTTTCATTTCAGAAACTAGAATGAGGTTCAGCAAAGATGAATCAATACTTGACAATATCGAGACTTATATGACCAACTTGGGAGCCACAATGAAGATTTTGGAGGTGCAAATTGGTCAGATATCAATTGTTATACAGTCCCAACAGAAAGGAAAATTTTCCAGTGACAATGAGGTTAATCTAAGGGAGCACTGCAATGCCATCACATTAAGGAGTGGTAAAGAAGTTGAAGAAAAAAATTTGTAGGGCCTACACCGGATCCCACAAAAAGACCGAAGCAGAAGCAACAAAAGAGATTAATAAATCATACTCAATCTCATTTCCAGACAACCCACCTATCTTGAAACTCCAGCTACCATTTCCACAGAGATTCATGAAGAAGAAATTGGATGAGCAGTTCCCAAGGTTCGTGGAAGTTTTCAAAAAAATCCACATCAACATTCCTTTAGCAAATGTCTTGGCCCAAATGCCTTACTATGCTAAGTGTTTAAAGGAAGTAATGTCAAAGAAGAGAAAGTTGGATGAGTTTGAGACAGTTAAGCCGACGAAGAGTGTAGCGCCATTCTTTAGAAGAAGCCTCGTCGGAAATTGAAAGATCAAGTCAACTTCAACATTCCTTGCAATATTGGTGGTATCACATTTGATAAAGCATTGGTGACCTTGGAGCTAACATTAACTTGATGCCTCTATTAGTGTTCGAAAAGTTGGGTCTTAGAGAAGTGAAACCTATAACCCTCACCTTGCAACTGGCAGACAGATCAATTACATGCCCCAAGGGCATTATTGAAGATGTATTGGTAAAGGTCAATAAGTTCATATTTTTGGTGGAACTTGTAGTGTTGGACATGGATGAGGATGAGGATGATGATGAGGATGAGGATGAGGATGAGAAAGTATCATTGATTCTTGGTAGACCCTTCTTGGCACTGGAAGAGCATTGATTGATATACAAGAAGGGAAGTTGACATTACGGGTTAATGAGTAAGTAATGTTCAGCATACATCAACAGGAAAAATCATCAGAAAAAGTTAACACCTGCCATATGGTCCAATCAATTGACGAAGTGGAGGGTAAAAATTGCAAAAGAACATTGTTCCATGACCCTCTAGAGCAATACATGGCAACCGATTACTCAAAGATTGTTACAACTACTACGAAAAGCTATACGAGGACAAATGAAGTAGTAGATTTCATTTTAACTCAAGAAGTCGATCCACCGGCGGATTGAAGACCTACATTGAAGATCCTCAGAAACCTTCCAACATTATCAAATCAAAAGTAGTTTAGGAAGCTGTACTGGAGTTAAAACTGTTCAACTCTATTGACCATGCTACAATGAAGAAGAATACAACGCTAAGGGTAGAGTTTAGGAAAAAGAGAGAAGCGTCACCTGACGATCCAACGTGGACACCTCGATTATGTCAAGCTAATGACGTTAAACGAGCGCTTCTTAGAAGACAACCTAAGCTTTCATTTTTTATTTATTTTGTTTTTTTTTATTATAAGATAGTTATTTAGTAGTTTATTTAGGAATTCATTAGCCATAACCCATCTCTCCTTAGGTTTGAGTAATCAAGTTGGTTATTAGATGGTTGAGCTAAATAACACATATTCCATGTATTTAATATCTAAAATTTGATTTTTTAAGAACACGACGTCGTGAAACACTCGAACCAACATTGATAAAGAGAAAACGAGATGAATCCCAAGTTTGGAGGAGAAGAATAACAAACATCCATCAAATTCAGCACTAAAACGTCATAGGCAATACAGATAATTCAGAGAAGTCTTCCTCACTTTTCTTTAATTTTACATTGGGGACAATGTTCAATTTTAGTTTGGGGGGTATTATAAATTATCTAATTGCTTCCCTAATTTTTTAAATTTTATTTTGTGTGAATTGTATGCATTTTTTTAAAAAAGATTATTATTTTCGCATGCTTGTGTGGGTCGGATAACATTGTGAGTTATGAATAAGTTATGTGCTTGAGTTAAAATCTTACTTATCCTTGTAAACAATTGTGACATAAATGCATGTGAATTGAGTATAACGTTGGACATGAATAAGTTAATTCATAAATGATATAGGTGAAATTAGTGACCTTAGAAGCTTGATCCAAACAACCTCTAAACGGAAAAAAATTTCGCATCCCTTAACCAATTTTAGGATAGTTTGGATAGTGGAACTGTTGTAGGAAAACATAGATGTAGATGTCGATTTCATGTGTGCCAAAATTTGTATGGAATGTTGAGATCAATATGATGAAAATTTGAGCGAAAACTTAGGGGTTAAATTTTCGAAAATGAGTGTTTAATAGGGGGCATTGCACCGATGATGGTAAAAATAAATAAATAAAAAATAAAAAAAATAAAATTTTGGACGACTATAATAATTTCATTGTGAAACATCTATTCATCATCTTTATTATTTGGGTAAATAAGTCTGTAAGGGTTTAAAACCTGATACCCTAAAATCATTTGTCTCGAGAGTCATCGACCTAAAGCTCTCTATAGGGGTCATTTAAAAAGTTTAATGGATAGATGTCCGCACAAATGGTGTATGAAAAAAATACTTATAGTTGAAAAAGCAGGTGCGTAAAACAGAAGACGTACTATATACCTTGATTGGCCTCGAACACTCATTTTAGAGGATTAAGCCGTTGACAAGATGTTAGTAACTTAGTTGATTCTTGGAGGTTAAAGGAGTCGAAAATAGGAGAATCCTCATTTATTGATATATTGAACTGCATTCAGTGACAACTACTCGAACTAGAGAGGGGTAATGAGTATTGTTAGTAAACCATAGATTTTACCTCGAAAAAAATGGAGTGAAAATAAAATAAGTTTGGGGTGTGCGATTTTCACGAGTGGAGTTATGGGATAAGAAACTTTTAAGGTCGAAAATTGAATAAGCTTATAAATGTACAACGTTGTATTTGGTTTCTCTCACACGCATGTTTTGCATTGGAAATGTAAAGTTTGACTTTGGTACCATGAATTTGAAATAATTCATGAATTCGATATCATATTCTCAACGCTGAGCCATAAAAATAATCTATCCAGCTAAATAGTTAATTTGAATCGTGTGTTGGTATGCTTTACTTGTGCCTTAGTTAACTTTTTTTGTGTTATTTTGTGTTGCTTGAGGACAAGCAAATAATTAAGTTTGGGGGTGTTTGATGAATGTAATTGACTCATTAAACAAATACATTTAAATCGTAGTTTTTGGCATGTTCTTGAGCACTTATGATAATTTTGATGGGCGTGTTCATGTTCTTTTGTAGTTTAAATACATTCTAGAAAATGACGTATTTTGGAGCTTGGCCTGGAGCTAAGCTAATAATCATGGAAGGAGGTTAAACAAGAAAAAATTTGAAATGAAATAAGGAAGAAAATTGGGTGCCACAGCGCCCAAGAAAACATAAATGGAGCAGAAAGCTGGGAGCCGCAGCGCCCAGCTCGACAGACAGGCAGAAGATGCGGCGTCGGTCTTGGTGTCACGGGCCGCAGCTTTGCTTAAGCCCATGATCCTATTGCAGTCGTAGTTTGCCCAACTTCGGCTGCACATTGTAAATAATTTATTTAAATAGATAGAAATTAGAAAATTTTAGTATGTTTCTTCGGCATAAAGACGTCTATTCTCGTCAGTTGGGTTTTGTTCCGGAATCTATTATAGGGGGTATTAGTCTTTCAAATATTTTCAAGCTTTCTAGGTTCGCCCCCTGCCCCAGCCATTGTAATTTTTTGTTTTCGTCTATTGTAATGTTCAGTTTTCAAGCAAACAATGATCAAATTTATTTCAATGCATTTGTGTCAATCTCATATTGTAAGCTTTCTTTAAATTGTGATCAAATTTACTTTCATCCCGAAACGATCGAGAGAAGACAGAAGGTTGTCTGCGGTTCGTTTCCGTGCTAAGAAAAGGTAACCCGTGAAACCTGGGGTTGTGGTGCCGTGTCCCAAGAAACCTAAAAAAAGCTGTTTTTATATTTTTTCAGCCTGGCCCAACTTCAATCCGTGCTGTTATCTTGTGAGGCTATAAATACAAGTAAAAATACCGAATTGAGGGGGAGAAAAATGGCTTAGAAGACAAGAGAGAGGATAATTGATCTAGAGCAAATACGACAAGAAATTGAAGGAGAACACAAGTGGTAAAAGAGTTTTTCTTCTTATTCTTTTTTTCTCCACGTTCTTTAATTCAGATTTTAATATGTTATTTTTAGTAGTCATGAGCTAATTTTAATATCTAGGTTTTGATGTAACTGAACTTGAGAAGTGTTTGGATTCTTTTTTGGTTAATTCATTTGTGTTAATTATTGCGCATTGCTTTCAATTACCCGATCAATAATTGAATGATTTGATACTTTAAATTTCGGCAATCGAGAGAGGGAAATTTATGCGTGATCTAATAACACAACTTAGAAAATTATAGGTTTCGAGAGAAAGTATAATTCCTTTGAAATTTATTTCATTTAAGAATCATGTGCTTATAATTTCTGTAACGTTAATTTGGAATAGAGATATTGTGATTAAAATATAGAAATAAGTTCTATTCGACACTCGAGAGAGGGAATATAATTTAAATTATGATTTTTGCCTATGAATTTAGAAAAAAATTGATAGAAATAACTATAAAAGTTGAAAAACATTGTTGATAGTAAAGTGAAATCAACCCCTAAGCTTTCTCGCATGATATTCTCCTAAATTATTTTCGATTCATTTGAATTACTAAACATTCATATTAGTTTAGGATAAAAACATTGAATTGAGATTGTGGTCGTCTAGATAAAGTAAATGTTAAAATAATTATATAATTTGGTAGGAATTAAATTACAATCCACGTGGTTTCGACATTTAATTCTACTACTATATTACAAAACTTGACACCATATACTCGCGGCATAAATTTACGTGATAGAAAACGCGTGACACTTTTATACTCCACCCGTCTCATTTATATAAGTTGGTTTTGTTTCACATTTATTAAGAAATTTTATTTAATATTATTGAAAAACCAATTTTTTTCATATGTTTTTCTAATTTACCTTTATTTAATTATCAACAAGCAGTGATAGATTATTGCTGAAAGTAGTAAATAAATTGAATGATTTAATTTCTAAGAAAAATATCTTTATATTTGTATAATTTCAATATTAAATGGGAAAAAATGATTATAATTAGACAAATAAAATAACGAAACATTCTAAAAAAAAATAAAAAAAATAAAAGTAAAAATTATATATATATATGATAATAAAATAAGAAGCTAGTCTATATAGCACGGGGGAGTAATTTTCTTTCTATTTATCCTTTTTTAGTAGCTTTTTTATAATAATTTTTTTTTTCCCAAAAAGTGAAATTTCAAAGAAAAATCGCACCCCAGCTGTTTTAACTTCTAAGAGAACTGAATCGGCGGCCGATGGCGGAGCCCGCAACCTCGCACTCCGCTCACAGGACAGAGACGAACGGAGAACACAAGGAAAAAACTAAAGCACAAAATTCCCCAACTAATTCGCAGCAAACAGGTGAAATTGATGATCCTAAATAGCCATTTTTTTGGTTATTATTCGTACGTTAATTCCACCAGAATTTGCTTCAGATACTTTTATGCGAATGTCACACCAATCGTCAACAGTAAGAAGCTTAAAAGCCAAAAAAGCCTCTTTTTGAGCTTTTGTTGGGAGGAGTAATAGGCTCGTTTAAATGCAATGTCAAAACATTCATTTAATTGCACAAGTGTGGCCACCTAAACTAAACTGGTGCTAGATAGCATTATTCTGTTGGGAGACTGTTGTTTTTGAAAAAAAAAAAAAAAAGATGAGTTGCTTACAATTAATTCCTTTTGTAAGGCTATGCCAAACGTTCGCACACAATTTTCTGACAACTTGTTTTAGTTTCATGTTGTTGCTGGAGTGACAACGAATTTCTCCCTTCTGTCAAATTGTTCTATTTCTGACAACAATCAAGTAGTATATAGACCGTAGTTCTGATTTATGATTGTTTGTGGTGATTGTCTAGTTTCTGATGATGATGAAATAGACTACTCCATCAATCCTGAATTTTATGATCCCAAACTTGATGACAAGGATGAATTATGGGCCCAAAAGAAAAGAAAAGGCCACATTTCTGATGCTGTCCTCAGCTGCCCGGCTTGCTTTACTACCCTTTGTCTAGATTGCCAAAGGTATGCTGATATCTTGCATATACATCTTTATCCATGTATCAGATTTTGTTGTAAAGATACTGCATGAATTTGTCTTTCACTTTTAGTCGCTAGAGAAATCGGGTTTCGATCTTTCTTTTTATTTTATTTTCTTTTCTTTTATCCATGGCACTGAGTTCAACTTTCTATTTCTTAATATAGAAAAGAAAATGTGGTTTGCTTAGTCGAATACATTGATTCCATCATTCAAAAGTCCACAATTTAAGTCGAGTGTTATTTAGTCATGTAAGTAAGTAGAGTGTTAGAGTTTGATAATCTTCCTTGTGAAGCGTCACACCCATTCTTACTTAAATGATTATTCTTATAGCATATGTTTTCAGTTCTTCGAGAATGATTTAAGAACGCCCTGTATTAGGTTTTAGTCTACCATCATGTTCAGAGGGATATCCTAGATTATGATAGTATAGATTCCACACCTTGTACCCTGCAAAGAAAAACCTTTGTGGAACTAATCATCAGCGGCAGTATAGAGCCATCGCTGATAGCTGTTGTTGGCAGGGGATGTTTGCCTGATAAATATACCTCCTTTAATCTCCTGAGATGCTCAATAACAGAAGTTCTATTCCATTTAGTTTAATTTTGCATCCTACAAAGTCATCAACTACTCTCATTTTCAATGAGGTGGCAGTGATATTAAGTATCCAAGAGATGTGGACATACACGGAATTCTAAAACTGCAGTTGTAGTACTGATTGATTCTATATTGAAATGTTCTTGATAGTCGATATACACTAGTTCACAAGAACTGCCCTTGGAAGGTTTCTGCTGAGGTGAAGAAGTAGACCACAAATTAGGGAAGAAAAAATCAAATACTACATCCATATATTAGCACCCTACATGGGATTTTTAAACCATTTGAACTTCAGAAAAAATTCCAAATGACTATATGACTCGAGAGCTTAGAAACAAGTAAGTGATCTGCAATTATGCATTCCACATTTCACTGCAGATCACTAGATTATGTGGGCCTTATATTCACATCCTCTCTCAGCAGTAAGCATGTACTTGAAGAAGAGATGGCTCGGGATGCAGTGAAATATATGTAGAGATCTTGCCTGTTAATTCACAAAAATAAGAAGGTCTATGCATGTTCATATCCTTTCACTGGGGGCTAGTTCAGATTAGATATTAAGTTGTGGATGATTACTTAAAATATAAAATGTTAATAATTCTGTCAAAGCAGCGTGATCTATATATGTCTCATTCTCTAAATTTATTCAAATAATTGGAGAGATTCAGTTGAGCTTGAGATTCCCAATTGCATGATATATCCACAGTTGGCTGCTGGTGACAGAAATCCTAATTTTGGGGTCCACATTAGCTACATTTATATTCTGTTGATTTGAAAGTCCCTCATCCAACAGCTTAATTGAGAATAAACTCTTCTTTTATGTGCTGAGTAGTTTGTGCAAAACAAGCAGGTCCATGTATTGCTGGTCTTTCCCAGAAAACTGGGTATTCTGGAAGTTTCTTTTACTTGTGCTGGCTGAAATCAACTAGATCCCACGTAAAATATTAATACCACTGCTACTCTATTTAGTATAGTTCATTTCCTTGGTCTGGATGACCTTAATTCAAGCAAATTACTTTGTGGTGATGGACTGAAGTCTTCCATCTTCTAAAAGTAACTTAGATGAGCATATGTTTCTGGGTAAAGATGCATCTTTTCTGAATATGAATTTACGAAGGGGAGACACGTAGCTGATAAATCAAACCTTCACGGAACAATTGTTGTGTTTGAACTTGAGCTAGGTGGAAATCTCCTCTATCAGGTTCTCACATCCTCACATGCAGGGGCAGTCTTAGGGGTGGGCTTAGCTGGACCGAGCCCTGGGTAAAAGAACTTGGCCAAGAACTATTTTTGTTAATTTCCATAAAATGAGCCTACAACACCCACTCCAATTACTTTGCCCACTTAATAGAACCATGTGACCCTCTTTCTAGTTTCTGCTATCTCATGGAGTGTTTGCAGAAACCATGTGAACAAACACGTGGTGCTAAAGCTCAATGGTGGCTTAGAAACTGCAATGGACTGTGCTAGTTCCAAACTTACTGATTTACAATTCTTTCGTTTTATCTTTATTTTTAGCTTTTTGTAATTTTGGATCCAAGTTAGACCAAGAAATGCATTTCATACTCTTCCTTTTCTATGGGGAAATTATCACTTTCTGAATCTTTGTTAAGGTTCTCAGTGGCGTCTGTATGTTTTTCATGCGTTTGCTTTTGCGTCTGGATTTTTCCTTTTTTTTCCCGTCTAAATGGCTAACCTATAACTATAAGCAAAGTTGGTGTTGTTGGGAGTGTTATAAGCCTGAAGCTTCTAATGGTTATTGCAATATGCATCTAAGCAACACTATGGAGTTATATAATACGACTTTCTAAATCATACTTCTTTTCTTGGTTCTGCCATCCTCTTATTCTCTTGCTAACTCAAATCTTTACTCTCAAAATAGTAAACTCAAATCAAACCACAACCCTGATCTTTCCCTACTTTCTTGCAGGCATGAAAAGTATGTGACCCAGTACCGCGCAATTTTTGTAGTAAACTGCAAGATTACAAGTGAGAAATTGTCAGAACCAGGCAATAAGCGAAAACGGAACAAAAGAGGGTCTCAGAATGAAGCTGGTTCTGTTGCTGCTGAAACATTTAAACGGGTTTGCTGTTCAGTCTGTTCAACGGATGTGGGAGTAATCGACGAGGAGGAAGTTTATCATTTCTTGAATGTTCTTCCAAGTGAGGCTTGATTAATTTGTTCAGTTGAATCACTGTCCCGTGAACCTTATTTTCGTATGCCTATCAATAAGAATTTTAGGACCTGTTCGGTAGAGATTAAAATCAGATTAAAATTGAAAAACTAGTCGTTATTGTTGACTTTTATTAGACGAGTGAGACCCAATAACGACTATATTTTCAATTTTAATTGGATTTTAATCCCTACCGAACGGAGTCTTAGTGATATTTGGGGGAAGGCTGTGTTGAACTGTACGTGCATGATGGTATGCAGTATTAGATGCACTCTATATTAAAATCAGTAACTGTCTACTTGGCAAATTTATAAATGGTTTATAAAGATAAGTACTAGTGTCCAACGGAATGCGTGAATAATTATGAGTAGGAATTATAAATGTGTGGTTGAAATTAATAAAAAACTTCCCAACACCTTAGACATATAAACATCGATAAATGGTGAATTCAAAATGACAAGCTAGCTTTGATTTTGTTTTCGTGTTTAGATGTCAATTTAATTAAAATTTTACTTGACATCGACTTGATTCGTCTAGCTTGTATAATTGTAAGGAAAACAATTTGCTGCTGAAAATCAAGATTCTTTTTTGGGTTATGCTACATCAACATAACTCTTTACATAATGTGTGTCATAATGGCCACATGGAGGTCCTCACATTATGAACAATATTATGTATAGATAGATTTACCCTTCTTTTTCTGTGGAGAACGTTTCACTGAACTTCGTACTATATCACGTGTTACTTGGCCAATTTCAGAAAGCTTGTGGTTATTGAACTGTTGCTCTCCGTCCCTCACCGTTTCTTATTCTGTCTACGTGTGCAAGGAAATGTCAACGTGGCCTCCAACTCAGCAAATTGTGGTTTTCCTCTTCAATGAAACACGCTTCTCTGTGAAATGAAACCTCTTTACTGGTAAAGGATTCCATGGACGTGGCAGAGGAAGCAGGCACACTGGGCATCTCAAATGTACACCTTTGCTTCCATTTACCACTTTCCCGGACACCTCTTTGCTCTTCTCTGTGTAATGAAAACCACTTCAATTTGCGCCCGGGGGGGGGGGGGGGGGGGCGGGGGTGGGGGAATCTGAAAATTGAAATTCAATTTCCCCCAAAATCACGCCCCAAACCAAGGCAAAACCATCAATTCTGGGCTTTTTAAGGAAGAGGAGGAGAGGTCACATAGGTGGAAAAACTTTTTTTGGATTTGAGTCTGCTCAGTTGCCTTGACAAGTTATCTGAAAATGTTATAAAGTTGAATATTGTATCACCCAAATTCAAAGCTGATTCTGGTGCCACATCAAAGCGTGTTTCATTTTGAAGAGGAAAACGACAAATCGCTGAGTTGGAGGCCACGTTGGCATTTCCTTCGACACTCGGATGCATTTAACAGCCACATAATTTTTCCATCTTCCACCGTTCCACATAGGCAAAACAGGAAAAGGAATCCATTTGGTGGATGATGGAGTGCAACAGACCCAAGTCCAGTGACTGCTGAAAGGATTTTTGAAGTTGGGTGATTAAAGTACAAAATTCGATGGCCAATAAAACATTTTAACTCCAACTTTCTAATACATGTAATCCTTGATAATTGAATAATTCTCATATAGAGCAATGCAATTCTACTTGATGCAATTTGATTGATTGTTGACAAAAACAAGGTCTGCGAATCAAGTGCTGTCAGCGTGGCACCTGTTAAGAATCAGCAAAGAAAACCCTACACTTAGCTTTTTTCTAAGATTTATAACTGCAAAATTGAAAAAGAGTGGAACAAAATCCAACTTTGCAACTAAACAAAACAAAAAGGAACAAATCAAACAAAATATATAAATGCCCCCATGCAGGATCGAACTACAGACCTCCAGTTTACAAGACTGGCGCTCTACCACTGAGCTATAGGGGCATTTGTTATCGATTAAAAAATATATAAAATATTAAATAATACAAAAATCAACTTTATTTAATCAGATTTAAAAATCAATGATCCAAATTTTGACGTCACCGGACAACTCCAACATGATTGTACAAATAAATTAATTCATTTTTTGGTGGTTAAATCGATGTAATATAATTTTGACCGATTTCCTAAACACGTCAAATTAGCAGATTTTGACTATTTTTCATATTCTCTTCTCATTTTACCTTTTATAAAATAATTGTTTTAATGAACATATTTTCTTCAAAAACTAACTTGTAAATAAAAATATATAATCTAAAAAAATACACTATAATTAAAAATAATTATAAGTAAAATGTTACTTATAAAATGAGAAAAATTACATTATAATTAAAAAAAAAACCGCTTATAAAAAAAATTCACTTTTATATAAAAAAATTGTTTATAAAATAAAAGTACTACTAATAAGATAAAAACTCACTTATAAAATATAAAAATTACTAATAAGTAAAAAAAATACTAATTTAAAATTTTAAGTAAATATTTAACTTTATTTAATTTTTTAAGTTAAATATTAACTTATATAGTGACGTGTTGAAGAATATGTGGTTAAAAAAAAAAGAAAAGTTATTGATGTGATGAAAAATATTATTTTATTAAAAAATATGTAGTAAAAAATGAGAATAAAAAAAAAAAAATTTAGGTCAAACATGTGCATATAAAAAATTATCTATATAAAATATCAATTAAGAGTATAAAGAATCCCCATTTATAAACTGGAAATTTTGTAATTTTATTTTTTTGAAAAACTTTCAAAATCGACAGATAATAAACTCCACAGCCCTGCATAGTGCAACAGCAGCAGTAATTGAGAGAGATGGCATCGAGAGGAGCAGGAGTAGGGTTAGAGCTGGAGAAGATGAGTTTGGAGCAGCTTAGAGCCCTAAAGGAGCAAGCGGATCTCGAATTCAACCTCTTTCAAGACAGCCTCAACAATATTCGCACCGCCACTGCCCGTCTCGAAATCGCCTCCACAGCTCTCCACGACCTCTCCCTCCGCCCGCAAGGTATTACTATTATTATTGTTGTTTACTAAAAATAAATAATAAAAACTTCCGTTTATGCACGCATATTATATCATATTGTTTTATTAAATATTTTTATTTGAAATTTCTGGGGTTCAGGGAAGAAAATGCTGGTACCTTTGACGGCATCGCTTTATGTTCCTGGATCGCTGGATGATGCGGATAAGGTGTTGGTGGATGTTGGCACTGGTTACTTTATAGAGGTTAGTCCTAAATTTCAGCACAATGCTAGTTCGTTCAATGTCATTCTAGTTTTCGTGATAAATGTATTTTCTGTTTGTATATCTAGTTGCAAAGTTTTATCTGTTGTATCTTGTAAGTCATGTATCGAATTAGACTTTCTTGCTAGTCGGGGGTGAAATAGTTTTTTTCCTACACAAAAATTATTCTCTGATGCTTATGGAACTGGAAGTTGAGTTCAAAATATTTTATGGTGGTACAGAGATTATTTTTAAAATTTTGTGTAATTAAAGATTTCTTGTGAATTGTGATACGTTGCTCCTCCACCGAAAGCTGTTTGATGATTAGGAGGGTTGGGGATCCTAATGAATAAGTTGTAGTCAACCACAAACTACGCAGTGACACAAAAATAGTGAAACTTACATATTGATACATTAAAACCATGTAACTAGGTCCTTATTCAGCATTAATAGCTGAATTTTTTTAGAGAGGTATCCATCTCACTCGATAATGCTGAATGAACTATTTGACGTTTGAACCAAGCCTCTCAGTTCTTATTTCTTCTTGGATTTTTCATGGGACACAATTTTCTCCCTTAATTTCTCTACTTATTCAAAAACTCACATTGGTGAGCTATTGGAATGGCAATGCTAGAATTGAGCACTAATGTGCTAATAATTCTGTTACAATATGACAAAGGGCTCCCTTGAGTAGAATTTTTGATAAATGCCTCCTTGTGTTGCAAGCATTTGATTTAAGAACATCTTCAAGCTCTTCTCACAAGCTGGGTGTTAGGCAGGCTTTCAATTACCCCAACATCAAAGTTTAAATTGTGGTGGCCTGGATATAATATAAGATCGTAAATATTGAAAACATTAATCCCATTACCAGTTAGTAACATAAGCACTTAAGCTTGGCTTCTTCAAAATCTTGTATGAACCTGCACTTCATGGACAAAACATCTTGCGATCGGAAATTTTTTCAGGACTTAACCGAATTATCACTATGCCCATTCATCAAAGTCGGCAAAGTGCATTGTAACATGAAACTTTCATGATAACTTATTAGTTATCCCACACATTCTCCTTTTCCCATAATTTCCTCGTTAAGCTTAGTGAATGCTTCAGATTCTGATACTTGGTCAAGCCTATATATTGTGAAGGAACCAAGTCGATTGGTTTTCTTGGTTGGAACCACAAATCTTTGAAGCATGAATTCCTTGCTGTCATATAAAACTTAAAAGTCTTGGATTTTCAAATCAATCGAGTATTCTTTTCCTAACAAAACCACGCATGGAATCAACTCTTTCCTTAAATGTTTCATACTCATTCTTGAGCTTCAAGCCTTTAGATGGGAGAGCTTGATCAATTTGACTTTTTCCTTGTGGCAATCCAGATATTTTTTTATCTGCTTTCACTTTTAAATTCAAGAAACCTATGATATAGTTGAGCAAGTAGATCTCTACGTTTTCCCCTGCTCTAGAATTCTAATGATTTAACACCAATCTCCTTGAATCTGTTTGATCTTCACAAAATCCTGCACGGTTATTCTCTCCAGACTGATCCACTACTGTGATAGCCTAGACTTTGAACCTAAAATCTGCTGTTTTGTCTGAGACTTAAAATCTCTGAGTTAGAATGGTTTCTCCTGGGATTTGTTAAGAGTGTTGTTGGGAGGGATTTCATGAAGGTGATTGAAGAGTTTTTTTTTTCAGCTGTGAATGATAATATCAGATTCTTTAATACTAACGTTTTCATCCAATTTTGTTTTGTTGTTAAGTTTCTACATGATTATTGCTTAAGTTTTAGCAAATAGGACACAAGTTTTGGAGCAGTACAGGATTGTTAATTGCTTCTTTGTTTTGATAAAGTTATTGAAATGCGTGGTTGAAAAGTTGATAAAAAGTTGTGGGTTCCATCAAATGTGTGGTTAAAATTAATTGTTGACTTTAACTTAGATTTTTATCAACCTTTTAAGCTAAGCTACACCAGAAGGGGCTTAATTTATTTCTCTTGTGATCCATTTTCTGCCCAATTTCATTTGGAATTCGTGTGTCCATTACAAGATTAAGGTGTTTGATTGGCTGGCTGGTCTCATATTGAACACGAAGGAATGCCCATGTTGCTTTCACTCAGCATGGTGCTCAATGTGCATTGTGATGTTGCAAGCTAGTTATGAGTAGGTTATAACTTATCATAGTGGTTTTCTCTTGGAAGGACATACTGGTTCGGTTTTGGGTAAGATAGTTTTGCTTATTTTTGGTGTAATGCGGAAGTAAAGAAATTGCATGATTTTGAACAAAAAGTACAAGATATTTTTTAGCTTTTTTTGTTTTTTGTTTTTTTTTGTTTTTTGTTTTTTTTTGGTTTTTTGGTTGGGGGGTGTGTCTATTGGCATCTACATCAAAAGGAGTTTTTATTGTTTTCCTTTTCTTTAATTGTTATTATTTGGAAAGGTGTGATCTTCTTGATTTCTTTAGTTTTATGGATAGAGAATATCTCGTCCTCTTGATAGCTATGAAGTTATTCTTTGGTTAATAAATATTTTGCGTCATATCCAAACAATGTAAGAGTATCTCCAAGAGGTTCTGTAAACATAAGTTCCTTCTATTTTAAAGAGTCAATATTTAAAATTATGCACCAAGAGACTATTCAAATTAATATTATAAAGTAGACTTTCTCTATAATTAAATGTATTCAAAGTATTTCAATTTTTAATAGAGGAAAATAATATAATAATTCGGAGGGAAGCTAGTGAAAATAAGAGATTGAGATAAAAATAATTTTTTTTTTTTGGGAATAATAAAATTAAGTGCGAATGATAAAAAGCTTATTGGAATACTTCAAAATTTTTATTCTCTAAATTTATAAATGCTCTCTAAATTGCTAAATAGCTCTTTAAAAACAGAGAGTTTCTTGAAGATGCTCTAAGAAGAGAGTAGGGTTTATTTATTTAAGCCTCAATTCAGCCTAGGTCTCTTAAACCAATGATCTGAATATAGACCACGATGTTGTGAGTTCAAACAGGCCAAAGTTAGGGAAAAGTTTCATTTCTTATTGTTGGGCCTAAAGCCTCCTGAGACGCTAGTAACGAAGAGGTATTTAGGAGCATTATGGTTTAAACCCCTTATTCCTTCTTACTAGAGCAAAAATAAATCAAATATATTCAGAAACAAACAAAGCTCTGACACAGATTTATTGTGGTTCAACCGCAACCTGATAGCTACTATGTTCACCTGCATCCAGGTTTCACTGTGAAATAGAAGAGCAGCACAAAATTTTCTCATGGCTGTCACAAAACTGGCCCCCTAAAAAGTTCTTTATATAGTAGGAATATTAGTGCGACCTGATCTCCAGTTGAGAGCACAAGTGTATAATATGATTAGGACCTGCATACCAATGGGAAGTATGGGTAAAGTAAGTTGTTCTGATGTAACATGTACTTGGAGACAAATGGGCATTATTTAACTGCTATCTTCAACATGGCACACTTTGAATCGTAGGTTATGCTCTATTTTTCTTCTATTTTTAAAGATCTCAAGTCCTGACACAGTCTTCACAATCTTTTTGTTTTGAGCAGAAAACAATGGTGGAAGGAAAAGAGTACTGTGAGCGAAAGATTAACTTGCTCAAGTCTAATTATGATCAACTTCTTGAGGTACCTTTTTGTTTTATATTTTGTAACCTTTTGAAATGTTCTTTGTCTTCAATCACAAGGTTTTACACTTTCACTGACCATTGTCGTAATGAACTTCTGATTTATATAACCAATAGGAAACTTTTTCTGCCATCAAGGCAATGTCCTAGGTGTAAATTCAATTATCAAATACCATTGCAGTGGAAGTAAATTGAAGCAAGCAGGAGTCGGTTACTATACTAAAATGTCATTTTCAGTTCACTTGGGCCCTTTTTGTTTCAGATTAAAATAAGATTTTAATCTAAGTCGAAGTCAAACAATCAATATCAATTACATCTTACATGAGTCTCATAACTTTTCAACCACACATTTCAAAAACTTATAACACAATCTACTAAAAATCTAATTTTAATCCCCACCAAACACTCACTTAATATTGCCAACAGTTACTTAGGAACTGTTCGGCATAGCTTTGTTTCTTGTAGAAGAGTTTCCTGTGTAAAGTTATTGTAAGCCAATTTTTTTATAGAAGCTCTTCTAGTCTGACAAAGCACTTTCAGAGAATTATCCAAACAGATTCAAAAGCAGTTTCTTAGTTTAAGAAGCAATCTTTACTTCTCAAAAGTCATGCCAAACAAGCTCTTAATGCACGATTTGAGAACAAAATTCTCGTAGTCTTTTCTTTTTTAATAATATAGGATATGTTTTTGTTTCACTCTCAACGCGTCGCCGTAACTGGCCCTTGATTTTATGCAGGTTGCCACTAAGAAGAAAAGCATAGCAGATGAAACCGGGGCAATATTACAAGCGAAGTTGAATCAACTAGCCCCCGTACAATAATTGTCTTCTTGTTGTAGCATCTGCTGGCATTTAAACCTTAAATCAACGTGTGCATCTTCAAAGGAGCAGAATGGTTGGAACTATAATTTTGCCTTCGTTGAAGAAGAAAGGATTACAAAAGAATGTTTCTCACGAACTCATTTAATCATTTCTTTTTTTACTCTACTTACCATATATTCACTAGCTAGAGAGCAGGCGTTTACACACCAATCATATATATATATATATATATAAAAGATCTTAAAATAACAAGAAACTAAAAAGTCGAGACACGATCAATCTTCTATCTATCGATGTGCATCTATACATTGAGGACACCATAACTCACTTGAAAAATAAAAATCAAGAAATAGTCGAGGGTCCAAGTTGAAATTTATAATAGAGCAATCTTTAGGGATTTTAAATGGAGCGAATCATGATGTCCGACTTGTATACAATTGTGCTCGTCTCGTCTAATGAAGTGTGGTTACCACGAGCTCATAAGCCATGTTCAAATCACTGCTCAATGATTAGATGAACAACTCGTCCTGCTTGACATTCCAAGAGATTTCGGACAGAAAAATAATGTTCGAAGAGGCGTTTAGGAGACCAGTCGGATATTTTCATCGCTATGTATATGTAACACGTTACATCTGAAACTCGCTCACTTTTGTTTTCTTTAGTCCACATTACAACAATCTACACCGGTCTGCTATCACATCTCATCTATTGAAATGGAACCGCCACACGATCGCCGCCACCACCACCACCACCAAGAGCAATCAAACCTCTCACAACCACCCACAACCTGCGCCAACTGCGGTGGACCCACTTGTTTCCCCCCTCCGCCGAACATATCCGCCACCCCTTCTTACATCCCCATCCGCTTCCCCGCCGTCAACCTTCTCAATCCACCCACCAACACCAAAGAGGCCATCATCCGTACTCCGGTGCCACAGCCCCAAAAGGTGGACCCCCTTTCCCCTCCCTACCACTTCACAGCCCCTTCCAAAGTAATCCACTCCCAAGACGACATCGTTCGGTTCCATTCCTCTCCCGTTTTTCACAATTTTGTCGGATTCGTTGTTTCACTATCTGAGTCGATCAAATCCCGCAAGCTTTCAGATCCCTGCCATGTTTCCTCCACTGTCGAAGTTATCGTTTCCATTCTCCAGACTCTGAGTGATTATGCTGATGAAATCCCACCGGCCCTCCAATCCGCTCGCTATGGGAACGTTGCGTATCGCACGTGGCACGAGCGAATGAGCTCAGATGCTGAGTCCTTTATGCTGAAATTCCTACCGCCGGATCTTCACGGTGCAGCTGTGGAACTCGTGCCTTATTTCACCGATAGCTTTGGCAACTCTAGCCGCATTGATTACGGTGCATATGCCTTTTTCTTTATTACTTCTTCATTTTTTTAATTTTTTTAACACCATCACAGCCAGGCATGTTTATTAGGATGCCTAATTTCACTTTGGGAAGATTCGCTAACGTATTTTTCATCCTGAATCCTTCTTTTGTGAAAACTTTAACACTGTGGAGTGATACACAGTTTCCAAAAAAATCACGTTTAAATGTAAAACATCAGATAAAATGAATGGGGATTTATGTTGTGCCGAAGACTACTTCCAAGACACAATTCATGTGGTTTACATCAACATTCTAAATATAGGTCATCAGTTTCATATTTTTTCATTATTCTTATATTACAATTGCTTGATAACTCTGGGATTTATGCACTTTTGTTTATCTAGAACTAGAATCATGAGTCATTCAAAGAATCAATTGACTTTAGATGCCTTTTTTCAAATAGAAACTATCTCGTGTAAGGAAATTTGTCTTCCCTTGAATGCTGTCTTCTTAAAAGGCATATACATAGTCATACTAAGACGGCTTTTTCTTATTTGTTATGAGATTGTAAAGTACCATTGAGTAAATAAGACAATGTTGTTTGTCCAGCTAATCGAACATAAGAGTAAATAACTAAAATGACTTGGAGGTGGAAAAATAAAATATTTCTACACGTGCAATAAAGTGGCCTAAGATGAATCGCTTGAAAAAAACTTTCATTTCATAACGAATAGCCAAGAATAATTAACCTGTAATAGTTAGATTTGGTAATTTTGCTTGTACTCTGCAAGCAGTTCCCAGAAGGCAAAATTCCTGAAACTTGTAGATTCCATTTGGAATGCTTTAAGATTATTTCTAGTTGACTGAATCTTGAGATATAATTTTTATTCGAAATGTTAGTGAGTTGTCTTTGATCCTTAATTCACAGATTCAGTTTGACCATGGGATAAATTTTTTACTTAGAACTTGCAGAGGCACTAGAGGTCCTATCATATCTAAATAATGAGGAAGAAGCAAACTTTGAAACATCTCGTATACCCATCTCTATCTTTACACTCCAATTGAAGATTGTCATCTCAGCAGAATGTAGATTTCACAAGTGCTCAATTGAATACCTTCCAATCTTGGGTATCAAAATTATGAATAAGTTGCATCCGTATGCTCAGATATGTGTATTTATGATATGACTTGTATTTGTTGGGAATAAAGCTTTCTCTTATATATATATATATTCTTTTTTTTATCACTTAATAAATAATGGTCTCTTGATGATGGTAGACTCTATACTACTCTTGATCTTGTTGCTCGATACAAAGGTAACAATTTATTTTCTGTTTTTACTTTTTATCAAATAGGCACTGGCCACGAGACGAATTTTGCAGCATGGTTGTATTGTTTAGCAAGATTGGGCATTGTAAAAGAAGAGGATTATCAGGCATTGGTTGCAAGAGTGTTTGTCAAGTACATGGATCTGATGAGAAAATTGCAACTTACATACTCTTTAGAGCCTGCGGGATCACACGGTGTGTGGGGACTTGATGACTATCATTTCTTGCCATTTATATTTGGGTCATCACAGTTGATTGACCACAAGTATATGAAGCCTAAGTCAATTCATAATGATGACATTTTGGAGAACTTCTCAAATGAGTATTTGTATCTTTCATGTATTGTGTTTGTGAAGAAGGCGAAGAAGGGTTTATTTGCTGAACACTCACCATTGTTGGATGACATTAGTGGTGTTCCTACTTGGAATAAAGTGAACAGTGGGATGCTCAAGATGTATAAAGTGGAAGTTTTGGAGAAGGTTCCTATCATGCAGCATTTTCTATTTGGTTCAATCATCAAATGGTATGCTTCAAGTTTCTATCTTCCCCGCGCCCCCCCCCCCCCCCCCCTCCAAGTTGACGAGGTGTTTTGTGAGTCATTAATAGCAATATTGTTTTACCTCTGTTATTACCTTCTCTCCCTTTCTTGTTATCAGACATCAGTCCATGAGAGATGCTAATTTGGAATATCTGAAATTCGAATTTAGTATTAGATTGGCTGAATGAAATGTTAATATAAATGCTGGTTTTTCCATTAAATTTCCATAACCTGGATTCCAGTGCTAGAATCAGTGCATGCACTATTTTTCATTCACTCATAAGTCGTTTCATCTATAATGGTAATGAAGTTTAAACTTTAGAGAAATATTTTTTGGATTCAATTTCAGAATTAAAATGCCTCCTTGGATGAATCCAGCTTTTGTTTTGCAAAAAAATTGATTTGATAAATTTATAATACAGTTGGATTTTTCATGCTAAGATTCAGTATTATATATGTGTGTGTGTGTGTGTGGGGTGGGGGGGGGGGGGGGGGTTTCCAGCATTTGGTGGTTTCAAGTTTGCATATTGTTATAATAATAATTAAAGGATTAACTTTTTCTGGCAATTGATTATTTCATTTTCATTTCTGCGCTTCCTCTGCTTCTTTTCATGCAGGGTCTGAAAGGTTGTTGGGCGGTCTATCGAAGTGAGGACAATTTTCTTGGTAGTAGTTTGTTTTCATTTTTCCTTTTTTAACCTTTAACTGATGCATGCACAAATTTAACCTTTCTTTTCTTGTGCAAATCTCATATGGTTGAAACTAAGCAGTTAGTGCATGCAGTGTATTGATTATTACAATCTTGCATGTATTGGATATTTTACACTTATTTGGAAGTATCTAGAAAATACTGATGTGCCCTTTTGCCCATAACTTGTCCTGTTTCAAATATAGAATTTTAATCATGGAGTTGGGTATGAAGAAATAGCAGTCTACTTGTGAAGGGTTGGTGTATGGTCTTTCTTGACGCATTTTATGGAAGCTTGCTAGTTGGCACTTCGCGTTTTGCAAATGGGCGCGACTGCTTTTGCAACATGCGTGCTAACCTTACACGTCTGATCAGGAATTTGATGAAATAGACTACTTGCTTTGTATCGTTAGGTTCTTTTTTCAATGTGAAATATCTATGCATATGGCTGCAATTCCATTCTTTGCGAGTTTTTCACGATGTTTATGGGAGTGGTACATGACCAATGCTACATATATACTTAAAATGAGGCGAAATAATTAAAGAATGAATTAGTTAATGAGCCTATTGTCAATCATTAAAATGAGTTTCTTTGAAAAAATAAAGTTTGGAATATTGATTTTTATTTAGAGAATGTGTGATTAAAAAGTAGAATAAAGTTTTGAGTTTATGTGTGTAATATTTTATTGTGAGAATGTGTGGTTGAAATGAGTTTGAGAAAAAAATAGTTCACAAAAGCAGGGGTTTAAAGAATACAATTCAAAATTCAGGTGCAAACTTTCCTTATTCATAAATTAGGTATCAATAAATATAAACCTAAATCAATTTTCCTTTCATCCAAACCCAAACCCAAACCCAAACCCTAACTCATCCTCGTCTTCTCTCTCAAACCCGATTTGAAACCGACGTCGCCATCGCCTCGTCCGCTGTAGCAACCCAATTGTTGGACCACCACTGTTGCGATGGTGATTTGTGACGGCGAGTTGTTGTAATCTGAATCTCTCTCTCATTTGCTTCTGAGTTGAATTTTTTCCTTATTCGTAAATCAGTTTTGTTATCAAATATTCTCACTGTTCATATTTGAAATGGAACATAGATAGATGTTGATGAACTTTCAATTTGTTATGATCATTTCAATATCTATGCTTAGAACGGTTTTTTGGTGGTGGATATGGCAGCACAACGATGTGAAGCAGTGGTTGGTGCAAGTGGCGGCGAGTTTGGCAATAATGGTGTACGGTGGTTGGTTGTGGTGATGGTGGTGGATTTGGCAGTGGCGGATCTGGATGTTGTTGCGATGGTGGTGGATATGACAGTTACAGGTGCGATGGTAGGGTGTCTGTGACCAACAATTAGGCGTATGTGACCAACTACTTAGTCATTTGTGACCAATTATTTGGCTGACTTGTGACTAAATATTAGGTGTGTAACTAAAAGTAATTTGTGACCAATAAATTGTAATTCACGTGATCCATAGATAAAATGTGACCTTTAATTTGAATGATACGTGATTTCGAAATAATATGTGACCTACAAAATTTTTGATATGTGATCACGAAATAATTTGTGACGAATTTATTTGACGATATGTGACCAGTAAATAAATCTGTAATTTATAATTATGAATCTGTAACAATTAATCACAAACTGTGACTTTATTATCTTTATTTAATAAATATTTTTAATTAATTAAATTCATACCCGATTTTTGAATTTTCAAACTATTTACCTTACTTTTGAATTGAGGTAAATAATATACTTTAGATATGAACTTTTCCCTTGTTTTAATGATTTAACCCATGTTTGGTACAACTTAAGACCTTGTTTGAGCCTCATTATTTGATAAAAAATATATTTTGAAATAGTAGACTAATGGAGAATGTGTGGTTAAAAAATAAGGAAAAATTTTGAATTTGCAAATAATATTATTTTATTGAAGAATGTGTGGTTGAAAATAGAATATATAAAAATGTATTTTGAAATTAATGAGGATCTAATAAGAGCTAAAATTTTGTTCGAAATTTGAGTTTGAGTTTGAGTTAAAGTTAATCATTAATTTTAACTACATATTTTATGTAATCCACGACTTTTCAATTATATGTTTCAACAATTTTTATTAAAATTCATTAAAAAATTATTTTTAACTATACCAAAAACAAGGGCTTAGTGTGCAAAATCTAGACCTTAACTATAACTAGTAATGATAATATTTAAATGACAGACTTTTTCTTACTAATAATAGCAGACCACCTTCTACATAGAGAATAGCATCATTCGTCCATCCTTGTAAAAAAGAATAGGTACGATATGGATAGAGGTTTTTATTTATTTATTTATTTATTTTTATTTGAGTCGAACCAAGTGGATGAAATCATGAAAGAATCGAATATTTGAAATAGAAAATATTCTAAGATAAGAAAGTGACTTGCTCCACAGCGGATTCCAGTATACGTGGTTTGGAATTTACTATTTAGCTCCATTCTCTTAATAATTTTGCAGTTAAAATTAATTTTATATTCTTATTTTATAGTAACATATTATAAAGAAATTCACTTTTATAAAACTTATTCTGAAAAAATATTGCTCAAATAGGGTTCAATCATTCTTGCTGTATTTTGCAGTCTGCACATAAAATACTAAAAAAAAAAAAGGCGAATAAATTTAAGTGTACAATATTGGTTGACAATCGTGTGTTGTCAAAATCCTATCATGTGATGTAAAAAACAGTTTTTAAAAATGGATGGATATGATGACGCCAAGCAGGATGTTGTCAACCAATGCTGTACATATAGTATGGTCGAAAAAAGACAAGGGTAAAAAGACACAAAATAGTTCCAAAAGTTTTTATTGGGCTAGTGAGCTAGTACTTGTGAAAAATGCATAAAAGGGATATAATATAAGGGAAAAAATTCATTTATCAAATCTTTATTATATACTATTTCAAAAATAAGAAAACAATTTTCAAATTTCTAAAACCAGATATTTGACATATACATATATATAAAATATAACTAACCCACCCCACCTCCATCACCCCCTACCACTCCGGTGATCGTTCCGACGACTACTTCGATTCCGACGACTATAATGTATCTAATTAAAAAATATCTGATATATGAAAATTAAAACTTCAAATCTGATTTTAGAATATAGATCTTGAAAAGCAGGGAATTGTGTAATTTCCACATAAGATAATTTCATGAACGTACATTTTGATGTAACTTTTTAAGTTAAAAATTAATTTTAAAACTCCAATTTGGTCAAATAATCACTTAAAAGCAAATTTATCATAAGCAATCAAACGCTTCTTCCAAACGAAAGTCAATGTCTAGCTCAAGTCGTAAAAATGAAGTTCTACTAAGTTGATGATGAGCTGGGTTTGAGTCTCATTTTGGGAGAGGGATTAAATCATTTGATGCAACTTTTTTTTTTTTTTTTTTTTGTTTCTTCTACTCAGATATGAAATATTTCAAATATGTTTGACATTCTTGCTTCGTCGAATCATTTGTATCCGTATGCATCATTAGTGCATTTCTCGATTCGAAAAATCAAGACGACGATTTCACTTTTGATTACAATCAAATCTGCTCCAAATTTGTATATTCTCAAAAAGAATGACGTTTATAACAAACATTATTTTAGTAAAATAAGTACAATCATGCTATATGTACATTTTTTTTTTTACATTGTGTCTCGTGACGGTATATAATTGTATAATTTTGAAAAAAACACACTTTTCCGTTCAGCACCTTTTGAATTTCAATGAAGTGTACACAAAAATTTCAACCAATTGATGTACATTTAGCATTATTCAAATAAGTAACTTGAATTAAGGATACATTGGTGTTGGTATGGTTATTCGCGATGATGGAGGTTGGTGATTGCCGCCTATTCTCGAGAATTCTCGGATCATTTCTATGCTCAACGATGAAGGAATTACTCTTCGTTATGGCTTTACTTTCGCTAAATATGGTCTCCATATCTGGCAGGTGAAGTGTGATTTGATTAGGGTGATTTATGGGCTTAATAGCTATAGTAATTTTGCACCCAATGCATTTATCTTCTATGACATTTCAGCTCTTTTAAATAGGACGAGCTGTGATTCTTTATCATTATATTCTTCGTCGAAGGAGTGCAGCTGCTTATAACCTTGCTTCTTCGATATTCCTTCTCTACGAGTTCTCGTTGAATTGATTGTAGTATATTTTTCCTATCGAATAGAATTTCATGACGCTAAGCATGTACAACACATTGTATCTGTTTAAAAATCTTAGCTCATGTTTGTTCCACATTAGTTTAGTATCAAAATTCATTTTTTGACATTTTTTTTTTTATCAAATTTGTGAGTCCCACCTTGAGAAAGTATGGTCAAAAAATGCGGCTAAGACGCCTCCTCAACGGTCATATTTTTACTTAAAATGCCATACAAACAGAGGCTTAGGCTGTGTTTGTTCCCGATTTCAAGCAAAATTTCAACCGTTGCTAAGTGTTCTGCCCACAACATTTGACTTTGAAGTGTTATAGTGGGTCCACAATTTTGGAAATAAACGGTCAAAAAATTCCTTTTCTTCTTGAAATAATTTTCTCCCAGACAGGCCCTTAATAAAAAATATTTTCGATGACGAGGATGTTAAAAGACTTGAGAGTTGTATAAAAAAGGGTAGTTCGATAAAAAATGAGAGAAGAAGTTCGTGTCTAATGAAGACGAACTCTCTACGTTAAAAGATTTGGCCTTGCTTGCTTATTTTTGAAAAAAAGTACTTCAACATTTGCTTAAAAAAGCAACTTAAAAGCATAGTTCCATCCTACTCCAATTATTATTATTATTTTATTTGGAAAAATGAATTATCTAAGCTTTTTTTATCTTATCTTTTCCCAGACAAAAGATTACGATAATCCTAATCATCGGTCCTAAACCACAATCATCGCAACATTATAAAATGTTAGAATTCGAAATTCAACTGATAATTCTCGGTTATCTGTTTGAAAATAATAATCGAAATGATTTGATGTCGGGTTTTCTTTCGTTTCACTCTTATACCTTCTGCTTCAGCTGTAGAATTTCTCTACTTTCACATTTACATTTTACACTTTCTAACGATTTGTATGTGGTGTTTTTTGGTTATTACGGCAGAGAAGAGAAGTCATTAGCCTCAGAATTGGACTGTAAAAGTTTTGTATAATTCTTCGTTTACTGTGGGGGTGTGCCGTCAAAACTGCTGCAATTAATTTAGGGCTTTTGTGGAGATAGGTGAGGGCGATTTTAATGCCATTTTTATCCTTCTTAAACTTCTGGGCGTTTATTGAATTTACCTTCACCAATTAAAGTTGTCTATTTTCATCTTGATTCCTTTTCTTTACTGCCATTTATTGTAACTTCTATTGTTGTTATTGTTATTATTTCATGTTGGGTTTCATGGCTTTAGGATATTTTTGATACTCAAACTAAACTTGTTGCACTTCTCTTCGTTTCATAAGATTACAATTCTCGATCGTCAAGTTCTTATTTATATTTATGGTAAATGGTTTTCAGTGAAGTTCATTTGGCTATTTTGAAGTCTTAATATTACTCAGATCCCAATTCCAAGATTAAGATATAATTATTGCATCTCTTGTTTTAGATTACTTAGCAGGATTCATTTATCATTTGTCTCAAGGATAAAACACCAAGTATTTAATTAAAAAAAAAAAAAAAAAATCTAGATGCTGCCCAATGAATCCAGTAGCTCTATATGGAGTGGAGAGCAGGATATGCAATTTGAAAAAGCAATAGCAACTTATCCTGAGGAATCTTCGGATAGATGGGAGAAAATTGCTGCCAATGTTTCTGGAAAAACGCTAGAAGAGGTTAAAGATCATTATGAGCTTTTAGTTGACGATGTTGATAGTATCGAGTCTGGCTCTGTGCCGTTGCCTTGTTATAATTCTTCTTCAGATGGAACAACAAGCAAAGCTAGTGAGGAAGGAATTCTTAAGAAACGTGGTAACTTTGGGCATTTAAACATCAATTCCAGTAATGGAGGCAAGGGTTCCAGGCCAGATCAGGAGCGACGCAAGGGAATTGCTTGGACAGAAGATGAACACAGGTGAAGTATCATTCTCCTCGTGTATATTTTACACCGAAAATTTGCTCTACATAGAATCATGTATGGAGTATGTAAATCTTGATTATGGAAATTTCAATGGTATCATAATAATTTAATGTTAACACAATTGCTTGGAGGCTGGCCAGCTTTGTTGAAAATTTAGCAATATCTTTTCTTCTTTTTCCTTTTTCATATCTTTCTTGTTATTTGATCACTAAACCCCAAGTTCTTAAGTATATATCTGCACGGCATGGTTAGTTTGTCAATAGTTTCATACGATTAGTTCTTTGAATAGCACTTCAACTTGGATTTTTTCTTGGAGTTGCTGATGTCATACTTCTTCCGGATCCTTAATATTATATGACTATATATATCTTCTGTGAAGCATAGAGTTCAAATAATCTCAACTGATATGAACATGGTTCAAACAATGTTGTCTGCATGTAGTCCTTGGATGATAAATCTTTAGTGTCCTAAAAACTTGTTTCTTGCGTTTTTATTTCCATCTTATTTCCTGTAAAGAACAGTCCACAGTTATGTCATCTATAGCTTCTGGATTTTGTCTTGTCCTGCTTGCTTCAATGAACGAGTTACCAGTTTTGTAGAAAACTGTACTAAGATTGATTCAAGACCTTCATCTGGTCTCTGTACATGTTTTGGTTGTAATAATGCTAAAATCTGAAGCTTTGAGTTGGATTAGCATTTTTTTGTTTATGTTGAAAGATGCAGTTATCATCTTAATGTGCAATGAGCAGTAGGAAAACAATTATAATGAGGGAGAACACTGATATTTTTGCTATTCACATGCTACATCTACATAACTCAATCTTCAGAATGTGCAAATAATAGTTAGCTGTTCTCCATGAAAATTTGATACATCAAAGATTTTTTTTCCTCCCCTGTTTTATGAGCCAATTTATCACATTTCTTGATCTAAATTCAATATGTGACTTTAGCTCCTATCATTTATATGCTTAGAGTTGAATTTTCAGGGACTTATAGCGGTTATGGGATATGGGCTAGCAGATAATAATGCTTGACGATTGGTTCATCAAAGTTTGAAGCTAACTTGCCAAGAATTTGATGCTAATATCTTGTTGCGCACAAATTTCTAGCACTAGCTATGATGAAATAAATGAACTATTCGCTGCTTTTTTCTCATACCCAATTTTTGTCCATTATGTTGTTTGATACTGACCAAGAGGGTGTTTGGCTTGGCTGTGCTTAAAACCAGCCAAACATGCTATCCTGGAGGCGTTCCTTTTTCTTTGCTTATCTGAGGGCATGATTTTAACAATTGGCACTTAAACTAGGTTTGCATTGATACGAAATTAAAAGGAAATGGAAAAATGACCTGACGCATTTCAAGCTATAGGTTAAGAATCTGATTCTGCACACTCGTTACTTAAGGTTCTTGAATGTAAATTTGGTTTATTCAACATCATTAAACGTTTCGATTCCGTGTTTGTTCTCTCCTAGCATTATTACGTTTTGTTTACTTTTTAAGAGCTGACAGAATTTTGCCTGCTAAACAGTAAAAATGATTTGAATACTTGGAGAAATTAGATGCAAATTGTTGAGAATATTGTTCAGATTTATTTATTTATTTTGGTAGTCCTTTCTATACTCGAAGGACAATCTTGATAGCATTCTGCCTAATATGAGCATAGTAATATTTTCCAATACTACACAATATGCCTTATGGAGCAAGCCATAGATGTTTTACTTTCTCGTGCCAGTATTTGCTTGAATGTTACGCTTGGCTTTGTTAGTATTTAATCGATTGTTACATTTTCTTATTCATGCATTTCTGAACAGACGGTTTCTTATTGGCTTGGATAAATATGGAAAAGGCGATTGGCGAAGCATTTCCCGGAACTTGGTTGTGACGAGAACTCCTACACAAGTTGCAAGCCATGCTCAGAAGTATTACAATCGTTTGAACTCAATGAACAAAGATAGGAGGCGATCAAGCATTCATGACATCACCAATGTCAGCACTGATGATGTTTCAGTGCCCCAGAATCCAATCACTGGTCAAACCAACGGCTCGCCTGCAGGAGGTTTGTCTGTCAAATCTAACAGATCATCACCTCAAACCCCAGCTGGTCCACGAGTTGGCATGTATGGGGCACCCACTATTGGAAAACCGATAGGAGGGCCCCTTGTTTCTGCCGTTGGCATGCCGGTGAATGGGCTGGTTAATATTTCAGCACCAGCAAACATTGCATATGGTGTTCCTGGACCAGTGGTTACTGGTGCTCCAGTGAACATGGTTCCTATGACTTACCCAGTGCCACAGACCTCTACTCAGAGGTGATCTGTTTGTCTATGTACATATGCTACAAAAAGCGAACCATATGTTGCATCTTAAATGAGTTATTTCTCCATAGCAATATGGTATTTGGGTTTTTTGAATTTAAATTCATGAAAGGTTTGTCCACAACTGAATTTTAAGAAAAAGGACCAGTTCCGTCCTACATTGTCTAGCAGTTCACCATCAGCACCAGGGGCCTCCCATGCAAGCATCATGTCAAACGTCAGGCGGTGAAACTCCTTGTCTCCCAAATAATTAGGACGTCTGGACGTGTAATTGCTAGACGCAGTGCTTTATATGAGCAGAATTTCACAAAGTTCCTGGCATAGGTTGGAGGATTCTTGATATTATCAGGTAGCACCAAATCAAAATTGTGCTGTAACTCTTGATTAGATACACCAAGGATTCTGAAAATCATTCAAATTTGTTGAGGAATGGAAAAAAAAAAAAAGAAAGAAAGGCACTAATCTGGATGAAGAAATTGAATTTGAAATTTGAAATTTAACAATATTAAAGTATTAATTAATTACTTGGCGCAGCTAGAGACGATGGAATTAGCGAACGAAGAGAACGGAAATCTGTTGATCGTGTTTCGGCGAGTCTTTTGCATCGCCGGTGGAGGTTCTGGCAATCCTTATGACCAGTGCACCTCCGCCTCAGGGAGTATACACACACTCAAGATGCGTGTAGGTGGAAGTAATGGGTGTTTCTGTCACCCTCTTCAAGCCACTCCGCTCATGAGCCACGCTTCCAATATCAGTCTTCCCAATCTGACATTCTATTAGTCTATTCCAACGATTTAGCTCAAGTAAATAGGGCCTTAAATTTCCTCCACCTGTGGCGCTGGTCGTATCATTATACCGGTTTGCCTCCCTCTTCCTAAGTCTATCAAGCTCCTTTTCCATTGATGAACTATGGCTATTGTAAAATAATCGTGCGAGTTGGCCAAAGTAACGAATACTCACCTAGGTGGCACCTACTCGAGTTGAACAGAGAAATAGAGGCTAGGGGATTAGATATTGCACATTTATTTGGGATTTCTCTCACCCAACCACTGCCTCCACGTCTTATTTTGGTTTCCTGACATGTTTCACTAATGGGATCCTACAAGAGCAACACCAATGAATGTGTCAAGGAAGATTTTGCGAACAATGGGGGGTATCATGATGGACGATGTATCCGAGCCTTCTTTTCTTTCTACGACAGCTGCCAGATTCTTGAGATGGAGCTATGAGCCATTCTTGATGGTATCCTTATTGCGTATCGATTTGGACTTTTGAGTCTATGGATAGATGCAAATTCTTCTACCGCGATTTTGCGATTCACTGCATCACACATGGTGGAGGACCATGGTCTATCCAAGCAATTCTCAGACATATCAAACATCTAGTTTCTTTCAATCATGCTACGATTTCTCAAATCTTTCGTGAATGAAATCAGGTAGTTGACTCTCTAACTGTTGAGGGATGGGAGCATCAGTGCTATTTGGAATATTGTCCTCTTGAGTTGCCATGGCATGTTTGTAGCCTAGTACAGATTGATAGATATGGACTCCTCGCAGTTAGAGGTAGGGCTGTCTATGGATTAGATTTTGATCAGAATCCGATGAAATTAATGGGAGATGAATTTAGGGTTTTAGTCCGATAATCCAATCAAGATCCGAATCCGATAATCCATTAACTAAATGGATCAAATATGAATATAGGTCAATTCGACCTGATTTGTTATAAATAATTGAGTTGGTAAAATATTTTTATGACATATTATTTGTCACTAAAATAAATAAATTTAAAATAAAAAAGTAATCAAATTCAAAACATAAAAAAATTGAAAAATTCATTATTATTAAACTGTTTTAAGAATTGGAAAATTTGAAAAAAAAAACTTGTTTTCAACGAATGTTTTAAAAACTAACCAGGGGTCGAATCAATATCGAACCGGTTGTCAAATTGAATAAATAACTATTCACAAAAATGTAAATATTATAAAAACAAGTGGTAATTGGGTCAAATAGTCTCTTCTATAATATAGTTTGGGATTTTAGCATTTGATCAAAAAAACATGTTTAAAATAAGTAGTTTAAATTATAATTTATAAACTACCTCATATACCCTTATTCAACAAAACTAAATGAGTAGAAACATCAACCATACGTTTAAAATGATGAGATGCCGTTTTGAGTCACATGTCTCGATTTCACTCAAAAATTAGTTTATCATAGTTTGAAACATCTTAGTAGACTTGTACGTGTTGAATTAACTAATTTATTGAGTATCTTATGTGGACACGAGGGAATATAAAGTGAAATGTGTATATAAAGTGAAACGAATACACAAAATTGTTAAAACAGGGTATCTATTTCACTCTGAAACTAGTAAAACGGTGTTTGAAACATCATACATGACTCGTACACATTGAATGACTACACGTGCTATGTTTTTGGATACTGTACTTGCTACTTAGTTTTTCTTTATTGTCAAGTGCAATGTAGTTTACTACCATAGAGTGACTCACTATAGTTTGAATAAATGTATCCATGGACGTAGCCATGCTTTCAATTTTGGGGCGGCGAAAATACGGGGGGTGGTGGGGGGTTGGCCCCCCTCGCAGGGAATTTTTTTTTTTTTTAATTAAGAGGATTGAAAACGACGATTTTGAGTACCAAAATATGTCAGTTAGATTGACTGACCAAAAAGACAATCAATTTATCGATACAAAAATAATATGTTCTATGTGTCTAACACTAGACAAATTGAAAACATGAATGTTAGATGGACATAAAAAAGACAAAAAGTAAACTGCTTATTTATATAACAAATGGTAGAGATGACTTGGACATCTAAAATTAGTCATTCCGTAAGGGCTTTTAATTAGGTCTGCTTGAGAATTGGGTTTTAATTAGTTAGGCCTGAAAATTGGGAACTTAGCTTTTAAATTGAATTTTGGCCATTTATTTATTCAAATAACTATTGAATCTTTTGTTTAGGTCTAAAATTTTTGTATGGTTGAATTTTAGAGGGTAAGTTTATTGGGTCAATATTTATTAGTGGAAAAAAAAAAATCAAAATTTTGTGGGGGCGAGTCAATTTTTTTTTAGAACTAAAAAATACATTACAAATTAACTAGAAATAGTGGACAAACGGACAATGTTGGGGGACGGTCGCCCCCCTGCCCCCTAGCTCCGTCATTGAATGTATCGATCGCAACATCGAAATAGAGTTAAAACTATCATCCATAAACTTTCATGTGGTTACGGGCATGAATGAACCGAAACGAATACTAAATGAGTAGAAACGTCAGCCATACGTTTAAAACGACTAGATTCCGTTTTGGGTCATGGGGTATCGATTCACTCCGAAATTAGTAAAAGATGCTTTGAAACATCATACATGACTCGTACACATTCAACGACTACACGTGCCATGTTTTCGATATCACACTTGCTACTTACGTTTTTCTTTATTGCCAAGTATAGTGTAGTTTCCTACCAGATTATGGAGTGACTCATTATAGTTTGAAAAAATGTGTCGACCGCAACGTCAAAATATAGATAACACTTTCATCCTTAAGCATTCATGTGGTTATAGACGTGAATGAATCGAAACGAACACGTGTATAGATGTTGACTAGGGTTGCTATGAAATTTTGTTAAGTTTTCCATTGTATGAATGTTTTATTCAAACATTGAACCAGTCAGGGTTGAAACAGAGTTGCAGTTTTTATGACAGCTTGTATATTTGCGATGGAAAAACAAATTATATTATTAACTACGCAAATTCACCCAGTCTAAAAACTACAGTTATACATTTAAAACGAAAACATGTCATTTTGGGTTACGAGGTCTCGATTTCACTACAAAACAAGTATTGGAATATCGTAGATGACTTGTCCGGGCTGAATGAGCAAAAATTATGCGAACTGAACACTGAATTAAAAAAATGGCAGTGGTACATTTAAAACATTCATGTGCCATTTTAGGTGATGAGTCGATTTCAGTGGGAGACGTACTATATTTTGTTTGCCCTAAATGACAGTCATACTTGTAAAATGATATTACGTCATTTTGGTTAACATGGTCTTGATTTCACTTGTACATATTGAATGATCAAGCATGCTATGTGGTTGTATATTCTACCCCTTAAATGACACCCTTACGTATGAAATGACAACATATTATTTTGGATCAAGGAGTTTCAAATTCACTCTAAAATAGTGTTTCGAACATCATAAAAGACTATACATGTTGAACAATATGTTGAAATATAGTTAAAATTTTTATCCTTAAATTTTCATGTAGTTACGGGCGTGAATGAATTGAAACGGACACTAAATGAGTAGAAACGTCAACCATACGTTTTGAAACGATTAGAAGTCGTTTTGGGTCACATGGTCTTGATTTCACTCAAAAACTAGTCGATCATAGTTTGAAAAATCTTAGTAGACTTATACATGTTGAATTAACTAATTTATTGAGTATCTTATGTGGATACGAGGGAACATAAAGTGAAATGAATACAAAATTTGTTAAAACGGTACTTAGTAGTTTAAAAAGGCATGTTGAATAATTACATGTTTTTCTCTTTTGCGATATACTCTAAAATCTAAACCATATACCCTAAAACCTAAACCCTAAATAACAACCCTCCGTTTAAAATGATCAGATGCCGTTTGGGGTCACGGGGTATCGATTTCACTCTAAAACTAGTAAATCTATATTTGAAATATCATACATGACTCGGACACATTGAACAACTACACGTGCTATGTATTGGATACCATACTTGCTACTTACGTTTTTCTTTTTTGTCAAGCGTAGTGTAGTTTACTACCAAATTATGGAGTGACTTACTATGGTTTGAACAAATGTGTCAACCGTAACATCAAAATGTAGTTACAATTTTCATCCATAAACTTTCATGTGGTTACGGGCCTGAATGAACAAAAACAAATATTAAATGAATAAAAACGTCATCTATACATTTAAAATGATCAAGCGTGCTAGGTCGTTTTATTTTTTTATTTTTTTATCGATTTTTGAAGTTTAATGTTGGTTATCGATTTTACTCTAAATATAGTGAAATTTTTTCTACTTTCATTTTCATGTGGCTACGAGAGAATGTAAAGTGAAATAAACACAAAATTAGTTAAAACGACATCACATCGTTTATAACGATAGCACGTCATTACAGTACGAACACTAAATTTCACTCCAAATATGGTTAAAACATATTTTTCATTGAACATAAAATGAAATGAATATAAAATTTGTTAAAACGGTACTTAGTCGTTTAAAAAGGCATGTAAATAATTACATGTTTTTCTCTTTTTCTATATACCCTAAAATCTAAACCCTATACCCTAAAACCTAAACACTAAACTATAACCCTCCATTTAAAATGATAAGATGCCGTTTCGGATCACGGGATAACTATTTCACTCCGAAACTAGTAAAACAGTGTTTGAAATATCATACATGACTCGTACATATTGAACGACTACACGTGCTATGTTTTGGATACCATACTCGCTACTTAGTTTTTCTTTATTGTCAAGTGTAATGTAGTTTACTATCATAGAGTGACTCACTATAGTTTGAATAAATGTGTCGATCGTAACGTTGAAATAGAGTTAAAACTCTCATCCCTAAACTTTTACGTAGTTACGGGCATGAATGAACTGAAACAAATAATAAATGAGTAGAAACGTCAGTCATACGTTTAAAACGACTAGATTCCGTTTTGGGTCATGGGGTATCGATTCACTCTGAAATTAGTCAAATATGCTTTGCAACATCATACATGACTAGTACATATTGAACGACTACACGTGCTATATTTTCGATACCACACTTGCTACTTACGTTTTTCTTTATTGCCAAGTATATTGTAGTTTCCTACTAGATTATGGAGTGACTCATTATAGTTTCAAAAAATGTGTCAACCGCGACGTCAAAATATAGATAAAACTTCCATCCCTAAGCATTCATGTGATTACAGACGTAAATGAACTGAAACGAACACTAAATGAGTAAAAACGTCAGACATATGTTTAAAACGATCATATGCCATTTTGGTTTGAACTAACATTGATATTATAGTTATCAAAAACCTTATCAGAATTTATCAAAAATCATCACAATTTCAAGATTATATTCAACAATTAACATTCATTCATCCATAACAAACGTGAATGAATAGAACTGAACACTAAATGAGTAAAAATGTCAACCATACATCTAAAACGATCAGATGTCGTTTTAGGTCGCAGGTCTCAATTTCATTCAAAAACTAGTCGATCATAGTTTGAGACATTTTAGAAGACTTGTACATGTTGAATTAACTAATTTGTTGAGCATCTTATCTCACAATTGGAATATAATGAAATTTGTATTATTTACTTATGGAACAATGTTGTTGATCACTATCGGGTGATTTTTTATGTTGGTACGAGAGTATATAAAGTGAAACAAACATAAAATTAGTTGAAATGTCATCAAATCGTTTATAATGATGACATGTCATTTTGGTTATGAACTCTAAAACATGTTTTTCATTAATTTTCATATGGATACGAGGGAACATAAAGTAAAATAAATACAAAATTTGTTAAAACGGCAATTAGTCGTTTAAAAAGGCAGTATGCCATTTTGTCGTTGGTTTTAATTTTAAATGGGGTATGAAAAACGAGAATGAAATTGGGAATTCATGAGGGATTTATGTTTGGGAATATGGTAAATATTAAACTTCAAAGTGGTCATTTTAGTCATTTCAATTTAAGGGTATTTAAGACTTTTAATATATGATTTAATAGACCAAAGGTTCTTGGAACAAAAACTATTGAGATGGGCTATTTTACCAAGGATTATTGTTGACTGGCCCTTTTAAGCAAATCCCCCTAAAAACAATAGAATTTTTTAACTATACCCGAGGCCTCTAAGCCTTTTTGCTTATTAGAGTATGTTTGTACAGGAGATGATACCTCCTCATTCACTGCTTTAAAATTACATTTTGTGGCCTTGAGGTTAGACTTAAGACCCTCATTTTTATGCATAATGCATTTCTATTTTATATACCATGGTTGGGGAAAAACCTAACCCCGTCTGTCCAGATCTGGTGGAGCCTAAACACGCAGGCTGGGATGGAGTTTTCCTTTTAAAAAAAAAATGCACTTCTTTTAAGTTTTCGCCTACTGAATATGATCACTTGACAACAAATGCTGTAAACAAAACTCTAATATTATTCATTGTACCTCTTAGGTAATCAGTACAAGATAGTTGCTTTCATACATTGCATAAATAGATTACACGTACAAAACTGAGTACTGTCTGATACACATCATTGTATAGGACTAAACAATTCAATGAACAAAATGTAGTTTCTTTTTCATTGTTAATAAATACTGTCGAGTCGAATCTAGTCCATCCTACCAAACAAGCCATGAAAGTGAGAACGCCGTGGCAATGGTGAAGGACCAAATCACATAGCTATGAAAAGACTATACACAACCAAAATTTGTGATGATTTCATCATTTGCAGGATAAATTATGTTGGTTTCTTCTTATAAAAGCTACTTAATATTGCTCTGATGCAAAATATACACAAAGCCCCATCCTTGTTCCTTTTCCTTCTCAATTGTAGACAAAAGTACTTCAAGAAACTCCTGTGCTGCTTCTTGGCATGTAAGTACCAAATTAGTCTGTAAAAGAGGGAGGGTGTGCAAAATATTCCACTGCTTTCCCTTTGCTCTTTTCTGATTGTGTTGGTTGTGTCTGGTCGTTGTATCTGATCTGCTTCCAACAATATGTACCACCTCTTTATCACTGTCGGCATGAATGACACTCTCCAACCCAATTTCTGATTCTATCACCCACTTTGGATCTGCAGGAACCCCTTCAAACTCAGGTTTACCCAAATCTTTCAAACTTGAGCAACTAACAACTAAGACAAGTCTTTTGGTGATAATTACGAATTTACCACCAGGGTTAAGTGCCTTGCACATGACTAAGGTCTCATCCTGAAGCTTCATGTCGGCCTCAGTAAATACAGATGAGGCGACTGCTTCCTCCCAAGAGTAAGGCCTAAGGGGAAATTCTCTACTTAGAGGCCTCGGTAAGCGGACCCTCAAGTGATGATGTCCCATCTGGTGGAGCCTACTACGATTTCTGATACTTTGTGCAGTTTTTCCGGTGACTTCAAGAATACTGGCTGCTGGCCTTGCCACGAGTCCTGTTACACCTACAGCTATGCCTGAGGGAAAAGAATGGGTGATAGGGATGTGATGTATCAAAAAGTGAAGGAATGAAACCACTTTCATTACATACTCTGGTTAAAGGAGTACTAGATAGGACTGGATGCAATAATATGAAATATTTTAGAATTTTATTTGTTAATGCTGTCAGCGATCCAATCCTCCAAACGTGTAAGTTAATTATGGAGTTTCTAGAACGGTACTTTGAAGAACATACCTGACAACAATCCAGGAAGGCCATGCTTTTCAGCCCCTTTAATAGGCGATTGGAGAACACCGGTAAGTCCCTGGATGAAACAAGAAAGTTTCAGAACTTATTTGTGGCCATGGGATTGACCCGTGACTTCATGTATGGAAGAGATATATACATACTTCGATTTAAGCAAAAGAATCCTAATATAATAAGACTACACTACAATTGATATTTCCCCAAGGGCACATTTGGTACATAGAACTAGACAAGCATTACACAGGAGAACAAACAAGATGTTAACTTGTTTTTCTTGTTTAATCCTACCAATAGCGTCTACTCCATGCATACCTGATGCCATGCGCGTTCACAAATTTCTAATGGTACAAAAAAGATAATAAAAGTACCTCCAAGAATTCATTTATGACGCCTTTACTATGTGAAGACATTCCCTTTTGTTGCTTTTCTATCTTCGTCCCGGTCTGGTCATCAAATGTAAATGCAACAATACCCTGCAAGTGGAGACTAATTAAAGTTGAGTCGAGATGAGCCACATTTCAAGTGTTAATGGATCCAAAAGTACCTTATGTGCAGCTTTGCTGAATTGACTTGTAGCATCACTTATGGCATATACTGTGTTGCTCAGAAGACTCGTGGTACCTTGTGCTACACCAGTAACAAGTCCAGAAGGACTCTGGAAAAGCAATTATTGGTTTAAATAGTCAATTAACAAGAAAATGGATCTCAGTTAAGGTTAATATACCTGAAAAACATTCCAGATAGGAAGTGATAGGAAATCTTTGATGCCGAGACCTAGACTCCTCGCAAATCCCATAGGATTTCCTATAACGCCAGCAGAACCAAAAACCTGCAAAGTATTGAGTCCAATTCAATGATAACTATGGTATTGAATACAGCAACCAAGTAGTTGTTGAAAAGGAGCACTCTGCACATAATTTCGTCTAAAAAGGAGCTCTCTAAATACTTTGCCAAAGTTGGGCCAAGAAAGGTTACCTTGTACATCTCATGTAGAAACTGCCGAGTGTAATGGCTAATAAGAATCTCTTGGATGGATTCCCAGCTAGCTAGCTGGTGTGAAAGGATCAGTTGATTAAGATGAATTTTTGCTCCCTCAACATCAGCAAGAGCCATAAGACCTCTCTACACAAAGTAACGTTCTGAGTACTTCGAAAATAATAAGCAACACACGACAACAGTTACTACAGCTATATTAACAATGAAAGTCAATATTCAATGAATTTTATTCTGTGAATGAGATGAAATCTTTGTCTTGTTGAAGATCAAATTTAAATTCAGTAACATGTTTGCAGAATTATTATCTATCTCATGAAGTTTGGACATACATGGATAAGAGATTCTCCTGATGTAAGAACCCCATTTCTAAGCATCCACGGACTGCTGGAAAAGCTGAAAGAAGAAATTAATAAAGCATTTTCAGAGGTACTATATCATGGGTGTAACAGGACAATTGGTAAGAAAGGAAAAAGAGACAACTGGTAGCAAACAGCTGTATATCTTCTCAAGAACCAGCTGGCTACTAACCTCAATGTGAACTTAATTGGTGCCATATCAAATGATTCGACGTATATCTTCTTCTGCTTTCTGGCAAGAAGGTGAATTTGCTGCCATGGAGCTCCAGTTGGGACCATTTTAGGTAGCAAACAACTTCTTTTGTAGTCTTGATTAAGCATTGTAATGTTAGTGGAATACACATGTTTTCCAACATTTACAGGGGCATTCCTAGAAAATTCAAAATCAGGAAACAATTGATGCTGTGTGGAGCCTACGTGCTGGAAAACTCTGCTCTCCAACCTCGAAGATAAGGTTTTAAAGAAGTCAAACAATCTCAATACTACTTCTTGCTCGATCTCGAGATAAAAATCTGCAATTCTGCAGAAAACAGCAATACATCAAGTTCTATTTCTTCTCTGTTTTAATAAATACTCCACCCTTATGGTTGTTTGAATTTTTTATTTTTACAAAAAAGAAGGAAAAAGAAAAATATAATGAAAAAAGAAAAGTAATATGGCAAGTGGTGAAAGGGAAAATGAATTCCAGATGTATGCTTGATGAACAAATACAAACCTGAGGCTTATATGTTCAAATGAAACCAATGTATCTTTGTTCCTCCACTTTGCAACAGCTAAGGAGAACACCGGTTCATGATAAGCAATTTGGGGCATACTTCCACTTGCCACTTTTGTACTATCCTCTTTATTCTTCACCTGGTTGACCAGATTGCCCTTGTTTCCAGGGTCAAAAGAGAGGATTACAGGGTATGGAGTAATATTCAACTGATTATCAATTTGCAAGGATGAAACTTGTAAGTTAAACTGTTGTTGATCCAAGCTCTGTACAAAATTAACTTTCATGTTCTTGGCACAAGCAAAGAGTAACTCCTACAAAACATAAACAGGCGGTACAATTAACAATGATTGTGGAATGTGACCGATGACTAGCCTATAATAGTTACAAATGTGGATAAAATTGACAATTCGTCACCCAAATTACTATTTTAGTTCCAAACTTCAAATATTTAAGTTTCATAAAATGAACTAATTTCATTTCAATTTGACCATTCCATTAGCTACTGTTAACATATATAACAGATTTTATGATGTGCATTTCTGATTTTGGCCAATGTGTTTCAGAATGCACTTTATAAAAAAGTGTGAATTTGCCAATGTGGCATAACAAGTATGCATACTAATGTCTGAAAATGCCACATAAGTGAAACCGTATGCCACATCATAAAATATGTTAAGCTAGTGACGGAATGGGAAAATTGAGGAAATGAAATCTGTTGGGTGACCAACTATGTCTATTACCCTTTCAAATGTAATACTTTCTACAATAACAAAATATACCTCAGGATGAGAATTCATCAAAGAGATTCCAAGAAAGGGTATGTCAACTGATATCCTTTCCTTGTAAGGAATAGAAGTTTCATACTTCTGAATCGGTTTTCTTTTATCTTTCAGCTGAGGAACATGCAGACTCTTCAAATCGTTCAATACATGGTAACTTGAATCAACAATACTAAGAACCTGAATGAAAGAAAGATTTCACTACGACCAAAATGTAAAGTAAGAATACATCCACTCTATTTAAAGCATATAAGGAACCTTAATAGCTCCTTCAGAATGGACTGAAATGAGCAAATTTCTTTCAGGCTTCTGAAAAGAGAAGGCATAATTCGTCAGTAACAGAAAATATTTCAACTTGCATCAAAGAAAACGAGACTTGTGAACCATATAGAAGAAAGTGGCTGCATGGAAAGTTAATTACACTGTGATGCCATGTTACTGTATACATAAAGCTAAAGCACAGGGCTGACAAATGCAAATGATTATGCCTTTAGGGAGCAATATAGTAATGATAGGATAAATTACTAGCAACCATCTACCATAGAATTACAACTATAATTCTACGCCATATAAAATAATTCATCTTTAAATTTGTAATACACACATGAACAATATATAGCATTATATGGTTTTCCTATTCTGAATAGGATTGTACTTGTATATACATGACTGAATATGTGGAATAAAATCATTAAGCCCAATTACTAGTTATATTGTTATTGTAGTTTGCTTAAAGTTAATAGGAAAAGGATACACACAGGGAAATGAGTCAAATGACATGCTCATTATTCTCTTGTAACTTCACTTTCTTATCATCTTTTCCTCTGCCTTAACTCCTGTTTTCTGAAAATCAGTAATTTTCACTTGTCTTATCAGACACATAATGCATTTTATCTTGGCATCATCAACTATAAGACAAACTCAAGTCCAAAGCACATTTTATAACTTCATAGTTTATGAAAAGGTAATCAAGAAGTATTTCTCTCTCAACTCGATTCACAAAAGCCTTGTAAAATGAGGAATTCTTATTCTAAAGCATATAATAATAGTACCTCCGAAGTTGCAGGTAAGTACACAAATGACTGAACTTTTATGTCATCAAGAGCATATGATCCTAAAACGCGTTCCCCAGGTACCTGACAAAATTTTAAAAAATATTTTTATGTAACTGTTGATGACTAATTTTTGAAACATTGAAATTAGTAAATAATACCTCAACTGTGAGACGATGTGGATAGCAGGGTTCATCCCAAGCATAAGGCGCAGTAGTGTAAGATTGAACCAATGTTTCAAAAGATTCGCACCTTGGCTGGTAAATTCGCAACCTCTACAATGTGTCAAAGAGAAAACAATAATTGTACTACATCCACTACCCAAACATCAATAGTCAATCCGAAAAATTGTGATTGACATTCTAAACTTGGCACAGTAAAATTGGATATCCCAAGTTTTTAAAGCAGAAAGAAACAATAGTTACATAACTGAAACAAACAATACTTTCCCAATGAACTTGAGAAATCTGATAAATCAAGCTGTGCTTTTTCAGACATTTGTATGCAATTGCACAAACGTTTTCTTGGTTCTTTTTGTACATCAAATTCAACTATTCTATTCCTAAAAATACGCAGAAATAATGGCACAAATAAAGACTGTCCTAATATATGCAATGACTAATTGATTCTAACAGCTACAGACTCCAAAAATATAGATTTGGCAAATCTCTGTAATTGGGCAATCTTATACAGTTTCCATCAAAAGCTTGTCAAGAATGGCTGCATTTTTTCCCACCTGAGAAAGATAATCAAGTTGCCCTGAGCTCAGTTGCCAAACAACTAAATAATGGCAAGGACAACTTTTTGGAGTGCTACATTAGCCAGGAATATTCACGACTCAAAAACTCATTCAGAGTACAATCTTTTGGTGATGCACTGATGCAAAACATAATAATTAATGTAGTATTCAATTACTATCTTTGTTGAACTACCTCATCTAAAAGCTTTAGTTGTAAGAAATAGGACAAATTTATCTATTTAAATTTTGTTCAAGATGGATTATGATAAAAGGTCAAACTAGTGAACAATTTTTATAAATGGGCGGGGGGGGGGGGGGCGGCAAGACTTCAACCTAGTATCTTTGCTGCCTTTGATTCCATGTTGAACTACCTCTGGAAAGCATAAGCTGTTAGAACAGTCTTCCTTTTACTCAAAAATGATATGCTAAGCACAATTCAAGCATCTACTCACCTCCCTAGACATGTTGTCAATTCTGTATGGCATAAAGCCTGTATCATCATAGGATAAAAGAATCAAGTTTGTCCCAGAGTTCCCATGGGGGCTTCCAACAATCTTTTCTTCTCTGATGGAAATATCAGCACTCTGCACTTCCACACGTATCATATTGATTGCACCTGAGATATAATTTCTCATTTTAATTTGAGTATCACCTAGATGCTCCGGCAAGAAGCATCCTGACCACTCCCATCCAGGTTCATCAAAACGAACAGAAATCAATAATTCCCTGGAATTTATGAATCAGAAATAGAAAGTGGTATATTAGAGAGGAAAGTTGAAAGGTAAAGGAACATTAAAATCAAACAATCCTATTATTTGCTTTATAACAGATTACCATTTTTCAACCATCATTGACATGCTCTGTTTCCTATTTGAATTGTCATTTTCAAAATTAAGGAACCCAATATAGAATTCTAAAGGGTTCAATTTATGTATATGCATATCTATGCACCGTAGACCTCGTGTCGAACACTTCAACTTAACAAATTAACAATCCTTGGTAGTTACAGCAATGAAAATAACTTTAAAATGCAATTTCATAATCTCAGCAACTGGGATGTGCCAAAGAATTAGTGAGGTCTTACAATTTCCTTAAGGTGCTAGGTGGCATGATAAGGCAAAATCAAGCTGTCTTCTAGTAACAACAAAAAGTAGCAAACCTTGTTGTATCAATCCACTGAATATGGGAATGCCGTCCAGCTCCCAGTGAAACAGCAAAAGCAGTTCCCTTCTGCTTATAACACAATTTTTTGGTGCATGCGTTACTTATCACGTACCTGAAATTTAAAATATGGATACTACTATAAGAAGCAAGGATTTAAACGATATGAAAAAAATTGATAAATAGGCTAATTTGATAATTAACTAAAAGTGAGGTTAAGAATGTACCTGTGCTGGAAGGTGATGATTTTTGTCTCTCCGGAAAATGGTGCAGCCACAGCAGAAACAGATACTAAATACCCAGAAGTCATGGATGGTTGAGGAATAAGAACACTAATTGAACCAGTTGGTGGGACAAGAGAAAATGGGGAAGACCAAGATTGCTTGGAATAGCTTTCCAAGACAGAAGGCAGGTACCTACTTAGCCTGACCATAATGTCACCAGAAAATGAATTTGGATCAGGAGAAAACAAGCAAGCACCAACCTTTTTACTATCAGTTTCCAATAAATCAGGAGAATTCAATTTTGTTGCACTGGTTGAACCTAGGAAAAATACCAAATGAATTCAAAGGTCTGCCAAAGAACTTAAAAAAATATAATTTTAAGGCAAAAGTAAATTCTTGTGGAAGTTACTCTTCGAGTATTACCTGTAGTGGCAGGCATATCCAGATTCGAACATAGAAAACCAAGACCATCTTTCCTTTCAAAAAGTAGGTTTTCCTCGTCTATACTATAGCATGAAGGAATGATGCAGCTATAACCTTTCAAATCATTGATAGAACTCAAGAGATGAAGAGAAAACCCAGTGCAATTATACAATAAAAATGGAGCAGATACATGTATTTCACGAGCTCCAGAAAATGCATCCATTACTTTTTCCATGGTAATAAATAAAGGACCTGGACCAATTAATAACACGTCGATTACTTTTAGACAAATTATTAATACGCAACAGCTCAAATATGCAACACAATAGCAATTATAAATACCATCCAATAATTCAGGATCGAACTTAATCACTTCAGACACAGAGAATCTTGTCCCACTGAATTTTGCCATTGCACTAAATGTTTCAGCACGTGGAAACTTCATTATTGAAGGCTTAAATCCTCGCAATTGGAAAGTTACTGCCAGGTCGTGTGAGGAATCAACATGAAAGAGAGAAGTTTCAACCTGAAAATAGAAACACAAACTGTAGTCCAAAGAGGAATAAAAAGCAGATTGATTTATAAAGTGACACAATTTAAACCATGGAAATTGGAGCTAGTCAGAGTAACGAGCTACCAACCTCTGAAAGGAAGGCAGTACGCGTAACACCAGCAATTTCTAATGTCAAACATATTGCCTCTGGGAGATAGTTTTTGAACACAAGCGGACTAGTTAAAGTTAGTTGATGTAGAAACCTATCCTTTGGCCTCTCCAGCTTATTTGAGAATTCATCATTACTTTTATAAGAATGTTTCCCAATGTCAACATCAAATGGGGACAAAACTTTCTTTAACATAGCAGTAGAAGGCAAGCACTGATCGCGCACAGAAATGCAGCAGCGAAATGCATCACTGCTTGGATGAGAAGGATAACAAACAAAGCAACGCAAAAAGCTGATCCTGCTTTCACGCGAAACAATACTTGACATGTTATAAGCTTCACTCCATAAATACGTGTCACCGAGAGGACGCCATCGTATGCGTCCTGATTCAGCCAAATGAAGAGGAAGAGGAAACTCTTGACCAGGAAATATTGGGCCCAGAATCTGAAAAAAAAAAAAAAAAGGTTAGGAATCTACTTCAACACACTCCAGAAGCAAGCCATAGAACACCCCCCCCCCCCCCTCCCCCCCACGCCACTGCCTCCTACAGGAAAAAAAAAACTGCAATGAGAGAAGAAACAATGAATCAAATTTAATGTTGAATCAGATTACCTTTGGAGAGACACCAAATGGGATGTCAAATCGTAGTTCAAGTGGCACAGAAGTTGCATTAAAAAGTACAACCTGAAAGCAAAACATGTGTAAAGCAGATATAAAGAATCAAAAACTACACCAAACAAGGCAGAATTTGACATACTGTTGAATACAACCGCATCAACTTTGTATACCGCTGTACAGAGACATCAATCACCACAGGAACAATAAAGCCTCTGTTTACATCCATTCTACCAACTTCTTCAACTCTTTTATTACTTACCGCATTATCTGCGTCCCTACCAAGTTCTGCATTATTTGATGATTTTGAAAAATCCACTTCAAAGTACCTTTGACCAACAAGATCCATAGAAATGGGATCAGACGGAATAGATGTACCCTCGAGTTGGAAAATTATATAATGATGTGCTGCCTCTAGCGATTGCTTGTCAGTGAGTCGATCAGAAGATTGCACTGGCCTATAACGGAAAAGCTGTTCCTCAGGAGATTCATTGACATAAACTGGACTAGAAGAACCAGGTTGCAGAACACATTTTGACTGGGACAAATCCATATCATCAGCCCTGACTTGCCCTTGGCAGACATTATATACAAGAGGCAGAGTAGTCAAGTTCTGTAGTATATATGGAGCATATCTTCCGGTTTCTAGATTTTCTCTAATCCGAGAATTTAAGAACTTCGAACTTTCTGTCATGCCCATAAAGCCCCATGCATCCTTGATCATCTCAATTGCCCTCGAAACAACCTTTTGAAGCAAAAATACAGATCATCAGTGATATCAACATTTCGGCAATGAAGTGTAAAATTTTACCGCAGTAGAAAAAGGCAGCAATACAAATGCACCAGCACGATTTCACTGGTATCATTACTCAATAATGAGTTCTAAGGCAATTCGTGATGCATAACTCTTATGTCGTGGAAAATACGTACTTTAAAAGGATAAATTTACCCAGTATTCGGCTAAAAGAAATTCAATGGTAGCAAAACATTTTAGAAGTCATAATGACACAATGTACAGCATTGAATTAGGTGCAGGTTCACTGCAACCTGCACGCATACATAAAATTCAGATGCTGCATAACTTTACTACTACATTTGTTATCAAACAAGTTGCTGAGCAAGAAAAGGCATCATCAAAAGAATGAACACATGAGCTAAGATGTTGAGCATATGATTATATGGTATGACAAAATATGAAAATTTAAACTAATTGATAATGAAACTAGAAAATATGAGAAGGGGCATAAAAGACAATCTGAGTAACTATTTGATATGCAGCTGACCTAGTCAACATAATAAATTTGTGCACCAATTCATTTCAAACCACCAAGAATCCTCCTAAACAGAAAATCAGAGTACCCCTTAATGAGTGGGCTGGTTTAAATTCCTCTTAGGAAAAGACTACCAAACATGTAATACCTCAACAAGGGACTCAGTAATATTCAAATTGAGCTGTGATGTAGATTCAAGGTGGATATCTGTCATCATTGCACTTTTCAAAAGGGCACTCTCGTCATGCTTTCTGCTCATGCTCGACTGGACTTTCCAAGGTTCTACAAAAGGCTCCCACAAGACCTATAAATTTGCAAGGGAAAAAAGAATTCCTATTAAAAAACCAAGGTCTGGAAAATAGTATCCCAATGGTTGTGAAGACTGGAGCATTACCTTCTCAATGTTGTTGTAGTTCACCTGTAGCTCACAGCCAATTGTTCCCTCAATTTTGTCCGGCATTACATTTGAGCAAAAGAATAAATTTCTTAAAAGAAGCTCCAGCAGAGGCCCACGAGAAGTCCACTGCATTACCACAAAGAAGTATAAGTGTAAACAGCAATGGATCTGAGAAAAAAAATACTGCAAATTTTCATTTATTAATTGGTTAGATAGTACAACCATTTATAGAGAATTACCCTAACTATTTTCTAGCTGACAAACTAGATTCTCCGTTAAGATATTTGGAGATTAACCTTATCTAATATAGTCAGTAACTAATCAAGTCAGAATACAAAAGAATAAATACAAACAAACAAATAAAGGTCATCTTATCTTCACCTGAAACTAACCCTTGTTTGGTATTATTTCCAAAATACATTTTCCTGTCTCCTATTTTCAACCACACATTCTTCAATAAAATAATATTACATGCAAACCCAAAACTATTCCTTATTTTTTAACCACAAATTTCCTTCAGATTTTATTTCAACTTCAAATTAAAGATCCTTTGACTTTTCCACACTCCTCTCAAGCTGGTGAGAAAACACCAAGCATGTCCAACTTGCTCCCAAGTCTTTCGTAATTCTGTCTCCGCAGTCCCTTTGTCAAAATGTCAGGAATTTGCTTCCCAGTAGGAACATATGTCATAGAGATTATTACCTTTTCAATCTCGTACTCGATGAAATGTCGGTCAACTTCTACATGTTTAGTTATGTCATGATAAATTGGGCTATGTGCAATACTTATAGCAGCTTTGTTACGACAGTACAACTTCAACAACATATTATTAATAAACTGCAGCCAAATTCCCTGAGCAACTGCTCTAAATTTTGCCCCCGCATTGCTAGTACGGTAGATAGTTTCTTGCTACTCCAAGATGACATTCTATCATTAATACAACCAGTCCAATCTGCATCAGTATAACCCTCCATATCTCTATTTTTATTCTTCTCAAAGTACAAACTTTTTCGTGGTGTCTCCTTAAGATATCTTAATATTCTGTTTACTGCATCCAAATGTTCCTCAATAGAAGAGTGCATGAACTCACTGACAACACTAACTGAAAAGAAAATGTCTAGCCTAGTCTGGACAAGATAATATAATTTACCCACTAGGCGTCGCTAGCTTCCTTTATCACTTTCTATCTTCTGGTTTGGGTCATTGGAATGTCTGCAGGTCTACTTCCCAACATGCCTGTCTCTATCAATAGGTCTAAAATATACTTTTCAATACAAAACGCCTCTTCTAGTTCTTGCTACCTCCATTCCCAAAAAACTACAATTGGTCAAGATATTTGATCTCAAATCTTCCTTTTAATTTATTTATCTCTAGCACCTCATCTCCATTAATAATTATGTCATGTACGTATACAATCAATATAGTTACCTTCCTTTCTACCGATCGTTTGAGGAACAAAATGTGATCAGATTGTGCTTGATTGTATCCATGACTCTTACTAACTTCCATGAACCAGTCAAACCATGCCCATGGAGATCACTTAACGCCATTCAACAGATTTTTAGATTCCAAACTTTTCTAATACTAACTTTCCCTTCAAAGCCTGGTGTGATAGTCATGCAAACATTCTACCTCTAAGCTTTCTTCACATCCAACTATTGCAAAGGCCAACCTAAATGGTAGCCAGTGATAATATAATTCAAATAGTGTTCTGTTTCGCAACAGGAGCAAACATCTCTTGATAGCTCTGCCACAAGTCTGTGTAAACCCTTCGCTACTAATCTGACTTTGAACCTTTCAACTGAACCATCAAATTTATACTTAACAGTGAACATGCATTTGTAGCCTATATTCTTGACTAATTGTAGCAAAGTGGTTTCTCAAAATTTCTGTCCACTATTGTTCTCTCCCTGAAGTTAAATTTTGGGGAAAAATATATTTCGGAAAGTAACACTTGTAACCTTTTCGAACTGGGGAATACCCAAGGAAAACACACTTTTGAGCTCGGGGATCAAGTTTTCTATGGTTGATCATGGATATGTACGAATGTTGTACAACCCAACATTTTCATGCATAAGGAAGTTATATTTTGTGTGAGGGTAAAAGATGAGAACCTATTTAAAGGTGTTTGGTAATTTAGAACACAGGTAGGCATACAATCAAAGAATTCATCCACAGAGAATATCTAATCTAGAGATAAACCTTATCTAATCTAGTCAGTAATTAATCAACTCAGATACAAAAGATAAAATACAAACAAAGATAATCTTATCTTTATCTGAAACAGATTTTATTTCAAATTAAAGATATCTCACTTTTCTACAATAAAAATTGTTACATCAGATGTTGGACCAATCAATCAGGTTATACCACCATGTCCACACATACATAACCCAAAATTCTCAGTAAATGAAAATTAGATAGCCACAAACCTCTATGTATAGTTAGCAGAGTTCAAACAACAAGAGAAGTGACTTAGATGAATGTAATCAACAACTGAAGAATATTCCAAAACGTTCGTATTCCTATTTAGAACTATAAGAACATGAAGAGAAAGTAAAGAAGAAGAATTACTCACATTATCATGTGACATTAACAAATCTTGAGTTTGTTAAAAATAAAAAAGATATTGGCAGGACTTAATTGTCACATATAGCAAATATTAATTTGCTTGAAATGAAAAGAAAAGGAGCACTGGCATGCCAGCAATAAATTGACGAACAGAGTTAAACTTTTAAATGTGTTGCTACTTTTAAATCTGTGAGCAACACATTTAAAAATAATAAATGCAATGAAACCTGCAATTTAACCACTTCTGCTGACAAGATTACTAAAGCCACTTTTTTTAGGCATAGATTGCAAAACATTTTGAATGGTAAAAAACTAAAAAGATTTATGCATAAGCAGAAAACGTAAGATGGTTGCATGATTGCGAGAGTTGACGATGACATACTACAAGCTAAGCCATCATGTTTCCTGTCTATCTCCCCTGTCATCCCTCCTTGGTGCTTTGATAATTTATAGAACTGATTTAAATTAAATTTAAATACCTCATATTAGTAGAGAAAAAAAAAATCAAAAGGACTGCCAATTATTTTTATCAATTAATCAGCCTCGAGTTGTTTAAACAATTGTACTTCAGCAATGAGGAATACTGAATTTAAGATCTCAATGTTTAATGATCTATATCACAAAACTATCATCATGCCATGCTGCTCCAGTATCATTCACTCAACTACCTACTATAGAGCCCAGGTATTTCTTCAGTCTATTGAGATTATGATACCCCTTTATCCCAGTAGATGATCAAACTTGAGGGCAGTGTTGAAAATTCATCACCCATGGAGTTCCTCCTACAATTTATGAATGTGACTACACGTCAATGCTCAACTAATTTTTTTTTCTTGGTTTCCCCCCACAATGTACCTTTGTCTGTAAGTAACCATACAATCCCTGAACGCGTGTTTGTTTGGTTACGTAACTGTGCATATGTACCTGAAAATTATCCTTACCAATCTAAGTACCAAATAAACTGAATTCCTTGAAAATTGAAATTCTCCTTTACTTTCAAATTATTAATTAATGAAGAGGAATCTTAGTGCTGGGCAAAAATATGCCATAGTTGATCAGAAAGGAAATTGGTCAGTGATGAAGCTAGTTGAATCCCTGAGAGGAAAAAGAATAAGACATTCCAGGAAAAGAACAAAGTTTTACCATTTGATGGAGCTCACCTTCGAATCAATTAAGAGAAGAGAAAAATTCCTTAGTTGTGCTGTAAAATCCACACTCTTGAATATAAATTGAAAAGGCCTGTTCTCAGATTTTTCTAACCATGTGAACTGCAAGAAGTACAATATGTGATCCGAGAGCTGTACTTCTAGATTGTCACATATAACTTCCACTTTCATGTCTGCATTCTCAATCATATAACTAAAAATATCTGCTTCAAGATTGATTTGAAACGATTGAAAAAGAGGCCATGTCTGTTCACTCTTATCTACAAAAAGATTCATCATCCCAATCATTTTTTCAAGATTGACCTTTAGTTTCATAGTTTTGCCATCAGCTACTAGTACAGTGTGTCTACTCTGCAAGGTAACAGAAAGAAAGCAATTCCGATTTCCAACTATTCTGCCACAGAAGCCACTCACACACTGTTCATCATGAGTATGAGGCCTCCAAAATGTGCTAGATGAAGCCCTGCTGACCTCGGCAGGAATATGAATAGTCATTCCAAGATTTTCTAATGTTAGAGTAAAATAATCAGCATCATGCCTCATGTTTGTAGATGAAGTACAACTTGAGATTTCTATATTTTCACTAGGATCCAAGGTCAATGAAACAAAGGGCTGCTCAATGCATGAACCAAGTAGATCAAAGATCTCAATCCAGTCAAACAAGTGTACCCAAACATCCAAAGAAGGAAGTGACACAACAAGATGATTTTCCCCATGATCTGACACTGAAAGAGCCATGTCAAGAACTGATGAACCCGAGCCCAGAGAAGCGCACTCCACAAGCATAACAGAACTCAATAATGAAAATAGAGCAAGAGAAGAGAAAGAAATATAAAAGCATAGAGGTTTTCCATTCACTAGTGATGCAGTGCATGTAAATTGCATCTCTGCCTCTGCTACGACGTCGGAAGAAGTTGATTCTCTTTTCGAGTGATGCAATCTTAATGACAGTGACTTCATACAGAACTTCATCTCAGTGAAGGTGACTGTTGAGGCTTCAGGTCGAAGTGAAACATTTTCTAACAGGGGTTCTTTTACCTGCAGAAACTGTGAGATATCCGACGTGAAAATTTTGGATTTTTCGTTGACCATGGAAAATTGATGGATCACATACACCAGTGCCTCAAAACCAACAACTGCAAAAACTCCTGTAGATAAAGAAAGCAGTATTAATTTCAATGGAAGGCAGAAACAAAAGTGGCATCAGAATCCAGTTACAATGAAAATACTAATTCCCCATACCTTCAATGTCAACCTGACAACTACTGACATTAGCCATAACACATGCTGGGCAAGAAGAAGCTACATCAGAAAAGCCAGGTATTCTCACCCATACATCAGCACTCAATGGTGCAATCAAGATGATATTCTGATATGTACTTGAGGAATCAACCATATCACTTTTCAGTAATAACAGAGATAGAGATAGGTTATGTCCAATTAAATCAATACAATGATTTCTATCAGCAAGTTTATCGGCACTCACACGACAAGTGGAAGGAATGCCCTTTAGTACCATACCTGAATCAATGTTTTCTATAAAACTAATGCACAATTGTTCAATGTCAACCTTCACAAACTCAGAGCAGTATCTACCTGGTGTAATCAAATCACAATCTAGTATCTCAAAATTATAAGTGATACTCATAGAGTCTTCTGAATTCATGGACTCTAATTTCTTGCCAGTAGGCCCTTCTGTACTGAGGTTCCAATCAGGTAATAAAAAATAACCAATAACTATAGCCAGGAAGTCAGGAGGTAAAATGCAGGATACATGCTGGATGCTGAAATCCATTTCAAGATGAGATTTCAAGGAATGAGTGTTCTCTTTCCTCAGTCGAAAGTTTAGAATCGGAGAAAGGTTGAGTGATACTGGACCCCAGAGAAACTCATGGATTGTTTGAGTGTACTTTAATGAAGAAAGGTTCAATCCTTCAGTAGAACAAACTACATCCAAACAATCTTCACAAACAGAGAATAGTGATTTTGCCAAGGGCAAAGAAACAGTGCCAATAACGCATGAGGAATCATGAAAATGCACTGCAATATTGCCAAGCTTCATATCAACAAGAATCGAGTCCTTATCACTAAAGGTTCTTTGCCAAGAATCAGCACCAGTATTAGGTTTCAGCAGTGGGGAAGAAACTACTTCTGCTCTCTCCGCATTGCTGAATTCGGGACTTCTTTTTTCCTGATTCTTCAAATTTGTAGCTGTCTTCCATTCAGCTCTCACATCAATAGCTGGATCCTCAATGTTAAAAAGTGATCTGAAATTTTTACATGTAACAAAAGGAAAATGATCCAACGAGATGCTTGTCCATTCAGAGAAACCATCTCCATGTAGGTTCAAGAAACCAAAATTTCGAAGATCAAAACCAGGCCTTGATGAGAGATTTTTACCCTCCACATTTGGTTGCCTGTCCTCAACATTTGATGTTCTATACATTGAAACTTTGTCAAAAAATCTGACCATTAGCCCAACTATAAATGGGTAGCAATTAATATCAAGATTGTTTATGCATATTCTATATTTGTGACGAAAGAATTCAATTTTTCTGCAAGCTTCATAATGCAAAAAAATGCACCCATAAGCAGTTGAACTTTTATCATCAGAATTTTCATCATGGCAGCCAGGGCAGACGCTCATGTTTTCCAGTCCTACAGATTCAGAGCCAAATACACTTCCAGTAGAGCAAAGGACATAGTTTTTCTGATCATCGTTTGGTGAACATGCGGTGATCCTCAATGTCTTCACAGAGGCCCAGCACTCTGGTATATCTTTTTTATCAAACCTGATATGAGATAGCAGTTACATGAAAACATTCCAATCCAAAAACATTTACAATATCGAAAGCACCCTTACCCGGAGATTTCTAATAACAAGTTAGCAGTTGAGATAAAGTCAAGTACTCCAAAGAGAGAAACATGGAAGAATTCAGTGTTCCTCAAAAGAAGGGAATGAATATCAGAATAAGCTAGTTGTCTGATTCTCAGATCTTAAGAGTTTTTTCGAGAGTCAAGAGATTGACATTTTAGTTCAAATATAAAATTGTCTGCAAAAAGCGAAACCTTTCCAAGGGGCAATGTTACTCGGACTTGGTTTCGAGAGTTGGGTATGAGAATGTGCCAATATGTACGTTAATCAAACCTCAAACATTGGGGTCAGTTGAAATGTCAAAATATTGTGGTGATGAGTTCTGAATGACCTATAATATTTACTACAACAATAGTGAATTAAGAAGTATAGTAGTAGTGGGAAGAAAAAAAAGAGTAAATATAGACAATAATACTAATTAGTGACAAACAATAAAACGTAAATGCAAAACCATTTCCATCATTCACTTCTAACCTCACAAGATCATCTGAGTTCAAAGAATAGAGGATCAGAAGAAACATACCCCAAATCTAACATTTGAATACAAATCATGAGTGTGTAGCCATTAGTTACACCATCTTCAAGGTCAACTAGCAAATCAATCACATCCAGAGTAGTAGTGACAGAGAACCAGAGATATGTGGAAGTCCTCAGTTCATATGACATAACATCAAGTGGCATGATGGAGTCCAATGGAAGCAGCAGCAGATTAAAATGTTTAATTAATCCCAGAATTGCCCCATACATCGATGCAGAGAAGTGAGCAAAAAGTGATGACGCCTTTATATGAACCTGAAAACCAAGTGGAGATTTGTGTATATGTAAAATAATAAATGTTCAAATATTTCCCTATCGACCGCATTGATAAGAGACCAGAAGAACGAATAACAAATGTTTAAACAGTTTCACATCTCTTGTTTCAAACAAATGTATGAACACTCAAAAAGATAAGGCTCAACAGAAGACAGAAATAGTAACCCACTGCTAGTCTCAAGACCCAAATGTTTCAATATTATTTCCTAAACTAAATGCAACAGGTGAACACCCATACGTTCAAAGAAACATAGAATAATCCCTCCACAATCTTCATTATCTGCGCGACGTATGGACTTATCAGTCCTGCAAATTATTCAGTTCAAATTGTACTCTACTTTCATAGGAGACACCATAGATAAATGTAATTTATCATAAGATGGACCTGTACACAACTGAAGATGTAAACATTATCCTGGAAAGAATCCAATCAATCAATAAAACCATAAATCGGTTCGATAACTTTCCCATGAATGCATGCATCAATCATTTCAACTCAACGGTGCATGCTTCAGTGATAAAACTGCACACGAGAAAATTTAATAAAGCAAAGAAATGATAGGAACAATATAGCAAAGCTTCTTTACTGATGTTTCTGCTCAGGATATGTCCACCTAGTGGTTTGCTTACCTCCAATCCTTTCAGAATTGGTTCATCAAGGATAATACAGGAAGCCAAGCTTGAAGATGCACTGAATTTCTCAAAAACGGGAATAGGTGCGGAAGCTTGAGGCGTCATTATTTTCATCTGCAAGATATCACATTTTAAACCACAAGAGTTCGGAAATATTTCAATCAAAAGGACAGTAATACTACCTCCAAATTATTCATATTCATTTCGAAGAGATCATACAGGTCTTGAAATTGAAGCCCCATAGGAATATCTTCAGTGGAATGTGACAGAATATAGTTTTTCAGAAGACAAGATTGATCTGGCATGTGAGAGGAAAAAGAGCCTATTTCACGATTTGACACAAAGGAAATAGGTCCTGCTTCCAATACCTGCCAAATTTAGAAATTGCTATGCATAAGTATTGGGAAAATATGATTCTATATAGATCTGGATCGTTCAATTCTTCCATTGCCAACGCAACAGAACAGAACAGAGAAAACTTAATTGACCAACATATAAACACTATAAATTGTTTTGTCCAGAAGATATATGCAAGTGAAACTTCTTCAAAATATTTTATGCAATAAAAGTGCATGTCCATGGATATATTGGTATATTCCATTGACAATTTACAGTTATCTCAGTAAATACATAGAAGAAAGTAAGCATCAAAATGATTCTTTTAGTTGAAGATAGGGAAAGATTAGACATATTATTCTCCGTGATATTTTCCCAATTGTGTGAGAATGTTTTCCTTAATAGTTGATTGTGTGATTATTATACAATCTTTCCATTTCAGAGCGCGTTTAATCGGTATTTGGTTAAAGTAAGGATCAATTTTGTTTTCCATGAAGCAGCCTTTGTGCTGCTCGTCCGGCCAAGTTTTATTTGTTTCTTTTGATTCTCACCCTTGTTTCTTATTCTCTCCTTGCAACTTTCCTTTGCCTCCCATCCCCTGTCCTCTATTGTTGTCCATGGATCAAGTGCCGTGGTACTGGATTTCTTTAGTTTGGCAATCTGAATCCGGCTGGCTACCCTTGTCTTGAAAGTTTCTTTGTGGCTCTTCTCCCTTTGATCGGGCTGTTTAGGACTGCTATAATTGGATTGGGCTTGAATTGGATATATTTCATGGCTCAATCTCATTTTTTGGTTCTTTCTTTAGCAGTTTTCTGATTGGTGGTTTTGTTGTTTGTTCATGGTGGTCCTAGCCTCTTTTTTTGTCTGCCCCTTGCTCTCTCGTTGGCTTTGGAAGTCCTGATATTTTTCACTACACTTATTTTCATTACATAAGTTATCTTAGCCTTCTTGCGTTGGTGGTTTATAATTTAGTCAGTCTTCTGTATCTTCATCCTTTTTTTCGCAAAACACCAGAACAACCTTAGTGACCCACGAGAAAAAAGAAAGAAAGGGGGCGTAAATCTGACCTTCCAAAAAGCAAAAAAGATGTAACATATGAAAGGATGTAATAAGAGGGGAAGTACTACTTATACAAAGCAAGCAAATGAATCAAACTAACGTCCTCTAATGCTAGCCAATCCATATCTATTTATTTGTACAAGAGCTCGAAGTCATCGTGGAAGGTCATGTGGGCCATATTCCTAATATTGGCGTTGATCCCATCCTTTAAATGCTATTAAGGCTGGATAAAACTCCCGAATCGAATCCGAACCATACTGAATCGAACCGAGCAGTTCTTTTTATGTTAAATATCCTAACAGATATCTGAGAACCAACCGGTTTGGTTCGATTCTCGATTCTAAACCCATAACCGAAGGAAGAACAGTTCAGAAACTTGCGTCGCCTACTCTTGTGCTTTGAAGTTGTTTCTGGATTGAGAATCAATTTGAGCAAATCTGAGGCTATCACGGTAGAAGAGGTTGATAATGTGGAGGAGTTGGCTGCGATTTTGGGTTGTAGGGTGGCGCAATTGCCTATGACATATCTTGGGATTCCTCTAGGAGCACGGTTTAAAAGCATACAGATTTGGAACAGTATTGTGGAAAGGTTGGAGAGAAGGCTTGCGGGCTGGAAGCTATGTACCTTTCAAAGGGAGGCCGTCTTACTCTCATAAAATCCACTTTGTCGAGTCTCCCCACTTATTTCATGTCGCCATTTCCCATTCTTGGCGCAGAGGCAAAAAAATTAGAGAGGATCCAAAAGGAGTTTCTTTGGGGAGGTTTAGGGGAGGAGAGGAAACTACATTTGGTTAATTGGCAAGTTGTCTGCTCTCTTATTAGATCTGGTGGTCTCGGACTGATAAATCTTGTACTGTTCAACAAGGCATTGTTGGGTAAGTGGCTCTGGCAATTCGGAGATGAGAGGGAGAGTGTTTGGAGAGAAATTATAGGGGCTAAATATGGAGTCGTGGAGAGGGGTTAGTGCTCGGGTGGTTCTTACGAGGTGAGTTTGTAGCGGTATATTCTGCGATGGTGGAATGACTTTCGGGACATATTGACTTTTATAGTGGGGAATGGTAGGTCCATCAGTTTTTGGAATGATTGTTGGTGTGGACATCAACCGCTCAAATTGAGATTCCCTTCTTTGTACCGAATTGCGTTGGAACTGTCTGTCGTGGTGTATGATGTTTTAGATTTCCATAATGGGAACTCCAGTTGCAGTATTGTTTTTGGTCGGGGTTTGCGGGATTGAGAATTGGATGACTATGCACTGTTTTTGACATCCTTATATGAGGTTCAGATCAGGGTTGGAGAGGGTGACTGTTGCAGGTGGCAACTGACAAGTGATAGTATCTTCTCAATTCGCACCTATTTTAAAGCCTTATTGGGAATTGACAATAGTTCATTTCCTAGGAAGATGGTTTGGAAATGCAAACTGCCCCCTCGAGTGGCATTTTTACTTTGAACGACGGTCAGAAGACAGATACTAACGGTGGACAATCTTCGTATTAGGGGTTTCTATCTTACAGAGTGGTGCTATACGTGTAAGAGGGATGAGGAGACGATTGATCATATGTTTCTTCACCGTGATGTTGCTCGCTTACTATGGAATGATATTTTGGCGTCACAACGTATGGATTGAGTATTGCCAAGGCGCATGGAGGACATGTTAAAGGTATGAAGGAGAAAGTTTCGAGATAAGGATAGTAAACTCGTTTGGAATCTTATTCAGGGGTGCATCGTTTGGTGCTTGTGGAGAGAGAAATAACCGTTATTTCGAAGACCAATCACGGACCAAAGCGCAGATTAGGGAATTATTTTATCTGACATTGTATACTTGGTTTAATACTACGGCTAATAGGCATATAGATGGACTGCCTAATTTCTTGTCGTTCTTTTCTAAATTAAAATGATTGTATACTCCCCGTGTATTATGCATTAATTTATAAAATTTTGATTACCTTTCAAAAAAAACTAATTAATTTAATCCAAACCTAAAATATGATTTGTGAAGAATATTATAAATTGTATATAATAAACTTGTTTCTATTACAAAGTAAAAGACCCTATTTATAGGGTTACAAATAGCTGTAAAAGGAAATAAACATAAAAGGAAACTATACAATATAAGGAAACTATACAATTTAGGAAACTTTAATTAAGCATATAATTAAGCTAATTTGTATAACACTCCCCCTCAAGTTGGAGCATAGATATTAATCATGCCCAACTTGTTACAAAGATAATCAACCCGAACCCCATTTAGAGCTTTTGTAAAAATATCTCCTAATTGTTCTCCAGTCTTCACATACCCTGTAGAAATCAAACCTTGCTGAATTTTCTCCCAAACAAAATGACAATCAATTTCAATGTGCTTAGTTCGCTCATGAAACACAGGATTTGATGCAATATGAAGGGCAGCTTGGTTATCACACCACACTTTTGCTGGAACTGCAGTTTTGAGACCTATTTCTGTTAAGAGCTGATATATCCACATTATCTCACACACAGACTGTGCCATAGCCCTATATTCTGACTCTGCACTCGATCGTGACACAACGTTCTGCTTCTTACTCTTCCATGAGACCAAATTTCCTCCAACGAAAACACAATAACATGATGTGGACCTTCTATCGATTTTGGAACCTGCCCAATCTGCATTTGAAAAACATTCAATATGAGTGTGCCCATGATTTGAATACAAGATACCACGTCCGGGTGCTCCTTTCAAATAACATAAAATCTGTTCTAACGCTGCCCAATGATGAACTGTTGGAGATGACAAAAACTGACTAACAACACTAACAGAATATGCAATATCTGGACGAGTCACTGTAAGATAATTAAGCTTTCCAACCAATCTTCTATATCTCTCAAGATCTTCAATTAGTTCTCCATCTCCTGTAAGGTGCACGTTTGGAGTCATTGGAGCACTACAAGGCTTTGCCCCCAATTTTCCTGTCTCAGTTAACAAGTCAAGGACATATTTTCTCTGAGATAAAAAGATACCTTTTTTACTTCTTGTGACTTCAACACCCAAGAAATACTTTAGCATCCCTAAGTCTTTTGTGTGAAACTGAGTATGAAGAAAAGCCTTAAGAGATGAGATTCCCGTAGCATCACTTCCAGTAATGACAATGTCATCCACGTACACAACTAAAAGAATGATACCGGCTTTCGATTGTTTGTAGAACACGGAATGGTCGGACTTGCTTTTCATCATACCAAACGTTTCAACAGCCTGACTAAATTTTCCAAACCAAGCACGAGGACTTTGTTTTAAACCATACAGAGATTTTCGAAGGCGACAAACTCGCCCAGACTCCCCCTGAGCAACAAAACCAGGAGGTTGCTCCATATATACCTCCTCCTGAAGATCACCATGAAGAAAAACATTTTTGATATCAAGTTGATGCAAAGGCCAATGATGAGTAGCTGCCATAGAAATAAACAACCGAACAGATGTCAGTTTAGCGACAGGAGAAAAAGTGTCAGAATAGTCCACTCCATAGGTTTGAGCATATCCCTTAGCGACAAGACGGGCTTTCAATCGAGCAACCGACCCATCCGGATTTACCTTAACTGTGAACACCCATTTGCATCCTATAGCCCGTTTCCCTGAAGGTAAATCGACCAAGTCCCAAGTACCATTGTCATCTAAAGCATTCATTTCCTCTATCATTGCATGATGCCAACCAGGATGAGATATGGCCTCATGAACAGTTTTAGGAATAGAAATAGAATCAAGAGATGCAATAAAGGAACAAGAGGATGACGACAAGCAATGATAAGAAACAAAAGAAGAAATAGGATAAGTACATTGGCGTTTACCTTTGCGTAACGCAATAGGAAGATCATCGCTCGGGACTGGATCTGATAACGAAGAAGCAGGTGCAGGACATGAATCAAGAGCTTTGTGCCTGGAGTAGACGTGAATAATAGGAGGCTTGACAGGAGCTGGTTCTGAGACAAATTCGGAGGATGTGATAGAATAGACTAACAAATCATCATCCTCCCCCTGACGTGCGGGAGGTGGAGAAGACGGAAAATATGGGGTGTTTTCCATGAAAGTAACATCAATTGAGACAAGATATTTGTTAAGACTTGGACAATAACATCTATAACCTTTCTGAAGACGAGAATAACCAAGGAAAACACACTTCAAAGACTTGGGATCCAATTTTGTAAGATGCGGACGAACATCCCGAACAAAACAAGTGCTACCAAATATTTTAGGATCAACAGGAAACAATGTCTTCTTAGGAAAAAGGATTTTGTAAGGGACCTCACCACGAAGAACAGATGATGGCATGCGATTAATTAGAAAACACGCGGTAGAAACTGCATCGGCCCAAAAGGATTTAGGAACATTCATTTGAAATAATAGAGCTCGTGCAGTTTCAAGAAGATGTCTGTTCTTACGTTCTGCCACTCCATTTTGAGATGGAGTATCAACACAAGAAGTTTCATGAAGCACGCCATTCTGAACCATATAAGATTGAAACAAAGCAGATGTATATTCCTTGGCATTATCGCTTCGTAAAGTACGGATCAAAACATTTAATTGAGTTTTAATCTCAGCACAAAATGCACAAAAAAGAGAAAACAACTCAGAACGACTTCTCATTAAATATAACCAAGTGACACGAGAATAATCATCCACAAAAGTAACAAAATACTTAAATCCAGGTTTAGACAAAATAGGGCACGGACCCCAAACATCAGAATGAACTAATTCGAAAGGAACACTAGCACGTTTATTGACTCTAGGACTCGAACTAAGACGATGGTGTTTTGCAAACTGACACGACTCACAATCTAATGAAGACACCTTACTAAACTGTGGACAAAGCTTCTAGAGCAAAGGAAGAGATGGATGACCCAATCTACAATGTGCTTCGAATGGAGACATTACACCCGAGCAAGCAACAGACTTAGGTATTGATGTGTTAAGAATGTAGAGGCCTCCAGACTCATGCCCTTTACCAATAATCTTCTTCGTCATAAGATCCTGAAATAAGCAATGATAAGGAAAAAATATGATGCAACAGTTAAGATTACGAGTAAGCTGGCTTACAGAGATCAAATTAAATGATAAATTAGGTAAATATAAGACAGACGACAGAGGAAGTAGAGGGGTAAGAGTAATCGTGCCAGACCCACGAACACAAGATGGTGATCCATCGGCTAGAGTAACGGTAGAAATGGACGTGTGGGACCAAAAAGTAGAAAAGAGACCCGAATTACCTGTCTATGATCTGTGGCACCAGAATCAATGACCCATTTGGAGGATGAGGAAAGAAGGCACACATTTGGTTTACCTGAATCAGCAATAGCAGTGACAGAAGGAGATGAGTACTTTAGTGATTCTTGATACTGTGAGAACTTGGCAAATTCATCTGCAGAGATAAGAACTGATTTCTCATAATTATCATTAGTGGATGCAACATGGGCCGAGTGAGCTTTTTGATTCCTGTACTGAAGCTTTCTACAATCACGTTTCGTATGTCCTGGCTTGTGACAATAATAGCATACAATTCCTCCTCCTCCTTTGTTTCCATTCTGATTGGTTGATCGTCCAGGCCCATAATTATTATTTCGACTTACCAAAGCACCATTGAGTTGAACCGGAGGAGTACCTTCTGTGCGGAGTACTCGACTAAATACTTCATGTAAGGAGGATATCTCAGAACCAGAAAGAACCTGTGACTTAGCAGTCTCAAAGTCAGAGGGAAGGCCAGCAAGGAAACTCATGATAGCCATTTGCTCTCGTTGGCGTTGCTGAACTTTCACATCAGGGCTAAAGGGCAATAACATATTAAGCTCCTCATAAGTCTTCTTAAATGCCATAAAATAATTTGTAAGGGACTGATCTTGTTTTTCTGCATGGTAAAATGCTTTGCACACCCCATACATACGAGAAATGTTCCCTTTACCAGAATACAAGAAATCCAAATAATCCATCAACTCTTTAACAAATTCACAGTGATTGATCAAGCCAATTACCTCACTATCAATAGAGTTCCGAATTTGCAGGAATAAGCGAGCATCCTCTCTAAGCCAAGTCTGCTTTGAATCATCTATAGGAGGATCGTCAGTCAAGTGAGTATCTTTGTCGATACTCCGTAGATAAAGGCGAACGGTTTTGCTCCAATCCAAATAATTCAAGCCATTCAGCTTATGGTCCGTAATTTTAGACATCACCGGAATCACATCAGACACGGCCACAGATTTCTTTTCCTCCATATTGTCAAATATCAACCAAAGAACGAGCACAAATACACAACAAAGTCAGAATAGTTGACAAATCCAAACCTGTCCCAAAAAATAGATCACACCGAGCCAAATAATTAGGTGTTGACCCAAGCAGGTAGTAAAACGTGTTGTGAACGTCGAGATGAGCAGAACGGCGCAAAAATAACCAAATTCCGGACAAGTGGTGGTCGGAGCAGATTCTTCAGACGGCGGTGAGACCCAAAGGAGGCCGGAAGTTGGAGAAATCAAGAAACCCTAGCCGCGCGGTACTGTTCACGGATCTGGAATTTTTTTTTTTTCAGAAATTTCAGTGATGCTCTGATACCATGTGAAGAATATTATAAATTGTATATAATAAACTTGTTTCTATTACAAAGTAAAAGACCCTATTTATAGGGTTACAAATAGCTGTAAAAGGAAATAAACATAAAAGGAAACTATACAATTTAGGAAACTTTAATTAAGCATATAATTAAGCTCATTTGTATAACATGATTTTACTATTTCTGATTGTCGGTTAAGCCCCAGCTTAATCAAATTAACCTAAATTTTTACCAAATCTTTTATTCTACTGTAATGTCATTTCTATCGTTCTATTATCGTGAACTCACTACCTTCTTATTCCTGTTATTTTAAGAGTCAAATCTAGAACTCAACAAAGAGAGGAGCAAAAGATATCACGAGATTGGACTACGTTATTTTGTAAGAATTAAGATTGAACATGTTATAGTCGAATTAATGTAGCGTTGTAAATATAAAAAAAAATTATTGTACAAAACCTGAAAATCGAATAGAACCAAACTGAACCGAATGGAACCAAATATGAACGATTCAATAATTAAATTTGGACTCGACAGTTCCATTTACTAAATATCCAAAAATTCAAGTTCGGTTCGGTTCTAAAGAGATTCGAACCCAACCGGACCTGTCAATTAAAAGCTAATCAAATCCAAATCCATCAAGAATCCAATAAAGGAAACTCCATTCCATGCAATCGTATGCTTTAGCTATATCAAGTTTCAGCATAGCATTTCCTCCTCTCAATTTAGTGTCCAAGGTGTGAAGAAGCTCCCGAGCTAATAAAACAATGTCTCCAATCAGGCGACCATGGATAAATCTACTATGTTGTGGAGATATAATACGTGGCACTATATTACTCAACCGATTATTTAAAATCTTAGCAAAAAGTTTGTTAAACACGGTACATTGACTAATCGGTCTGAGATTCGTCCATTTCTGAGAGATGACATCTAAGAAAGCATGGTGTTTGGTCCAAAGTCATCCTTAGCACACTACTGTATAAGTAACAGAGAATGATTAGATGAAGTCCGATTCAAATGCCTCACAGAAGGCAGAAAGCTGTCAATAAAGAAAGAACAACTAGGTTAATCAGCACTCTGTCCAATCTCTTCCAAATCCAACCGTTGTACAGTGACCCCCGAGAACCTAGCATCCTTAAGGCAACAATCATGTCGGAGAAGTCAGTAGTTCATCTATTACGTGTGTTGTGCCCATGTGCTCACCATCATGAGTAATTACATTAAAATCTCTCCCAATCAGTCAAAGGCCATCCACGATGAGGAAAATGTGGTGAAGACCTACCCACAATTCCCTCCTATAAGGGGAACAAAAGGCATATACTGGCGATAGGAAAATCGGCCGTACGAGACTGGAATCCTCAATTCTTAACAAACAGGAATTGAGGTAATCAACGAGGACATTCAAAATGCTCCCCATGTTCCAAAAATACCAAATCTTATTCGATATATTTCGAACCTGAGTACCGAAATGAAGGAATTGTTGAATAGTATCAAATATTTCCTGAAGGACAAAGGACTATAAGATCATCAAGAAGTAAATATGGTGAAGTTGAATAAGTCTCTTTAGGCACCTGAGTAGCCATGCTAGCTACACCCACATTCTAAATAAGGACACTCATAACGGTGAAGAATGTAAGGGCGTATTGACTGATCAACTCGTGGTCATCATCATAGCTATGTGTGATCGAGTACGTCTAGTCCGTGTCTTCTTCCTCCGTGAGTACCGAAAGAAACCAGCATCCTTCCCTCTATCAACCAAACTAACCAAATCCTCGAAAGAAGACCTACCAAATGGGCTGTTGCGATGAACCTCAATGAGTGGGGTGCTCTTGAATATGAATCTACTTAGATGGGATAGATGAAGCATGAGGCTCCACATTTTGACGAATGTAAGGTAGGACAGAAGGATCCTCAATAAAAATCTCCTCATCAAAGATAGGAGATAGGTAACTGCGGTCTCTACATGATGTCCTCGAGTAGTAGGTCATAAACAACAGTGTGCGACTGGCTTAGTAGCTATGTCTGAGTAGTGACAATCAAAATCAATACCATAGGTGGAGTGACTGTATTAGCAATTGATAAAACATCCCCCCCCTCCCCACCCCGCTAGGGTCACTGGTGCAGGGGCTATAGAAATAGGTGTAGAAATGGTAGCTAGAGGGGTAATAATATCCTAGATGATTGTCTCCTAGATACACAGGAGACTAGCATGATATGATTCATTTTCAAAATTTCAACATGATTTACAAATTTATGGTCTACACTTACTGTTTATTATCTCACTCCAGTTACAGGAAACTAGCGGTTTCGAGGAGGTCAAGTGAGGAGATAGCTTACGGGCAGAATTTATTAAATATGTTCAAGGAATGATTTTTCTGATTATGATTTTAAGTGATTCTATGTTTTTGGACATTTTCTTCTCTTTAACTTAAACTTAATGAACACTCGAATTTGCTTCGAAAAGATTGGATTTTTTTATGAAAGTTTTCTTAATCATTAGTCTTTTTATTGCATTGATGATTCCATACAAACTTTTCTTTATGTTACCTTGAACTCTTAAGTAAGTTTTAGTGCTACTGGAATTTAAGACTCGAGGTATCACAATTATTCTCTGTGATATTTTGCAAATTGTGTGAAATTATTTTTCTTAATAGTTAATTGTGCGATTACTATAGAATCTTTCCTTTTTAGAGCTATATGTAAACCTATAAATAGGGTTTTCTACTTTGTAATAGTTAAGAGAACTTTATTATATATATTTTTATTATTTCCAACACTATTATATGCATAGTTTAATAGCATCATAGGAGAAAAGTATCATTGTTTGCACCAGTTTATCTGTTTATAACATTTAAAACGAAAAGAACACTCTTTATGAATGACTACCTCACTTAACTTGGTTCAAATCTTTTACTCAGATAAGTTCTTTATTTTATGATAAGAAACATTTATTAATCAAAGAGCTACATTTGCAATTCGTGGAGGATAAGATATCCAATTCACTAAACTAGAAGTCAAAGTGAAAAAACTTCTTTCCAATTGTTAAAAATTATTGGAAGAGGAACACTCTTAAAATCTGTTATATACAGAGGCTCATGAAGATGCCAAGAATTTTGCCTTTTTCCTACAACTCAAAATAACTTGCTTTTGATTCAAAATTTCTGCAGTTCTTTCCATCCACGTTACCCATAGAAAGGTTGATACTGCTGTTTTTTAAAAAATAATTAACACGATAAGTTCTAATTTGGAACATGGTTATATTAGCATGAGCAGTACCAAGCTACTGTACACAAACACTAATTGCATACATATGATATCTTGTTTTATTTTAGATCGTAAAATAGTCCAACATTTCTATCCTAACTTTACAACCTTGCGGAGTACATTTTTTTTTTTCCCATAACAATTTCATGAAATATACATACCATCTTGTGTGGTTCAGAGTTTGCGTTTTCCCATGGTACAATGATGACAGCATTAAGAAGATTAATATCCCACACCAACTTTTGGCGATTTGATAAAACATAACTGCATAAAGAATGATATAAGAAGAAGAATACAACCAGGAGGGGAAATACAGATGACAAATCAAATGAAAATATATAGAACACCAGTCCTACTTAATCTAGAGCCATTTAATATCAAGAAATGTGTGACATACTCAATTTTTGACAGAAGTCGCGCATGGAGATTGTCAATGCCATTTAGCGATATCAGGATCTGCAACAGTCAGTAACTGGCATGAAAACATTGTTTGACTACAAAAGGTTATACTCGTTATCATCCATTAGGTTGCTCCAAGAACCTTATTGTCAGAATACTGCAGTGAATTCTACCTTATCAGTTTGAGTTGACATCCATGAGACTATTAAATTAGAACTGGTTGTTTGTCAGGACTGAGTTCCATCTTATCAGTGTAAGTTGGCCTCCAAAAGACTAACTTATATGTAGTTATTTGCCAGTAACCTTTCTGAAAGTGCCTGAGGCTTAACCCTTCCATTAGAACCCTGAAAGCTTACGCTCAAAGTGCCCTTGTCAAGGCTTAAACCTAGACTAACTCATATGCATGCCTTAGAGCACAAGCCTTGGGACATTGAGGCATGCAATCATAATATCATGCTACCAACTCAACTTTTTGGCATAGATATATTTCATAGCCAAAGAATTTGAAGGATTTTCTAGATTGTTTTTAACAACACCTACCCCTAAAAGTGGGAAAAAAAAAAGGAATTAGAGATTAGAAAAGAGAACAAGTGAACAAACCTTGTGTGCCTTAATCCTTCATCCCTACAACTAAAGAGAAATTCCTTAATTGATGTTGCAACTTCCAGGCGGCACATATCAGAAGACATGCAACATGGAACTTCACTCTTTTTCTTTCTTGTATATTTTTTCTCTGTCTGTGTTTCGTTCTTCCCTTTTTTTTTGCATATTAAGTCAAACCAAGCATAGTTTTTAAATAACTAGTCCATTGTGCCATTTCTTTTTTTAGTTCTAGCTGTAGATTAATGCTTTTGAATGTTGATCAATATTGGTACAAGGTAAGAAGCTTAATCCACCATCTTTAACCTAGGGGCCTCTAATATAATATCTTATAGATTCACAACATATATTGTATTTAACCATCAAAACAGAGCAGAAGTTGAGAATGATTACTGTCAAAAGATTTTGCAGCCGTGAAGTCTTAAAGAACTCAAAAACTTGGATACACATAGGAAGAGCACGCCGCATCGCAGAAGCACACAAAAAAGCATCCTATTTATCCATATAAAGCAACTTTACATGATAGTTCTTTTTTTTCAAGCAAAACACCAACACAGCTTTAGTGGATTTTCTAACTCGGTTGATGAGGGTTTGAATTCTCCGATCGTATATAAAATCAAACTCATGAGAACAAAAGTAAAGGGGCATAAACCTAAAATCCCAAAAGCAAAACAATCAAATGCATGACAGAATGAAATAAATGAGGAGTACTACTTCCTATACAGGGAAATCAAGTGAGAAGCAAACTAAAGAAAAACCAACCTAGTAATAAGAGAAAAGGAAAAGGAAAAAAAAAAAAAAAAACCAAATGCATGAACTCATCAAAAGAAGTCAACTAAAGAATTTTACAAGCATGAAGTTTGATAAATATACATGGATACATGCATGCACGTGTGTGCTTACCCTTTCCTGCTGAAAGCTCAAGTGTTTCAAGACATGAAAATAATCCACAATGTTTCTAAGAAACTCAGAATCACAGATCACCTCAGTTGGATGAAGTATAACCTGAATACAAAAGTTACAAGTCATCAACCCCAGTCGATAATCTCCAAAACAAGAATGAGGAGAAATAATGGTGAAAATTACTGAGCTCAAATTTTGGAACAGCTAAAACTCTTAAGAGCTGAGGACAGAGTGACTACCTTGACTGATAAATTAACATCAGAATTTGTCGGGGAAAGGTCAATTTTGACATTCAGAGAAGGCTGAATTTCAAGAAGATTTTCCTCAGAATAGACCTGCAGCAATTAAGGGCAATGAACTATTGATGAAAGATGTCAGAAACAATTAATTTACAACATTTGTTTATTAACTGCAGGCATTTCTAAAATATGTGATCGTTTCAGTGGGAGAAAAATAAAGAAAAACAAATTGGCTGTTTGCAACACCAATCATTTAAAGTCTAATCAGAATGTGCATCCAGCAAATACATGAGAAACAAAAACACAAGGACATTACATGATGTATACTCTTGTAAAACTGACCCTCTAGACAGAGCATGCTCTAGTTTGCAATTGGTATATCCTGATTAAAATTGTAGCAATTTTACACTATGTTATGGTCAAAGCTGCACTACATTGGCAAAGTTCGGGGTATGACCATGGTATCTTGAATCCATGAAATCAGAATTTGTCATGCCACTGTGATGCTGGTAATGGAGACTACTATCATGCTTCCAACTATAAATATGCAGTTGTGCAGTTTCAAAACTTGTTGAGAGGAAAGCAGAAAGACCAGTTGCCATGGGACTGGATCAGTGAGTGGTGCATTGCATCAAAACTTATAACAAATATATACAGCACTCAATAAGAAATAAGACCCGCAATAAAATTATTTGAAACCATCGAACTACCTTCTTACTATTGGATGCCCTTTAGAAAACGCTACTTGCGTGCAAGCAAAATATTTAAAAGAGCAATATATTTTAAAACAAACAAATATTTTGCTTTCCAGAATTCAAAGAAATTACAAAATTCTGTAATATTAACGCTCCGGAAAATGGAATACCAGTACCCTATTAAATATACGACCTCCAGAGAATATTAAGCAGATGCACTAGATGGCAATTATCTTAGCTCTTCATTGATCACACAATCAACACTCAGTAGTAAGCTAAAATAAGAAGCCATGCACTCATAAAAAGACAGTTGATCGGTACCAACACTTATCAAAGCATCCCTTATTTTTTTGTGGAAGCATTTGTCATGGTATTGGATTTTCACTTTTAGCATCCATGTTTCAAAGCTTTTCTCATGGAAGATAGAATTAAATTAACATATATAAGACTGGAATAAATTTATACAAACCTTTTTTGTTAACAAAATAAATTGATTGTTACATGGATTAAGCAACTGCACAGACTTGACTGAGGCAGTAACTACTCCAGATTTCTCCCAGAGCTTGCCCTCAACAGAAATCTCATCTAGCATCACATCGGCAATAGCACAGCCCAAGTCCCTAAGTATGATACATGTCAGAATTTCATTATATAAATCCTTAAATGGAGGATAAATAAAACCAAAGATACAATTCCAGTAACGGTGCAACCCAGCAAAAATACTAATGATGTGTAATTATTATTGCTGTTGTTTATGATTCTGATAATGTCGTTACTATTATTACAATTATTATATATTGGAATTTCAATTGCGCTCATATTTATCACTATAGGAATTGGGTTAAGCTTTCCCCAGCTCCTTCTCATCAATGGACTTAATGCATCAATAACAACAATAATGACTGCAAATTATATGTCAGTAACAAAAGTTGCTTTCAGGATCAAACTGAAGAAATTGTGATATATAATAATGCAAATCCCAATAATAACATGCAAAGAACCAATAAAAAAGTATAGATCTCTAATAAAATGCCAGCATTGATAGCTACTAGTTACCAGATGCCAGAAGGAAGATCAAAATCTCAGCTTAGTGACATAATCAAAATGCGAACTAATTGAACATGTGGGATCATCAAGTACTATAAAGGAAAAAAGAGATGCAACGGAAGATATATAAGAAGAGATGCAATCTGCATTCAAGGCACTGTGGGGGGAAAGAACAGTATCCATGATGATCTTATGAAGCACATAACTGAAAAATTGCACATTGAAAGCAAATGTTTTGTCAAAGGTAAAAAAGCTTGTATTATGAGACACGAGAATGCATTCCCGGATATCTGTCACAAACAATTTAATATGTAGCCTCCTCTACCTTGTTGTTGATAACAGCAACACCAGCACAGGTCATAATTTTTTCAACACATAAAATAAACTCTAGACATGTAGTGTTTTTAAGGTTCTAGAAGTCCTAAAAAAATCAGTAACTACTTCAGTGCAGGCACTGATATCTTTTGAGGACTACTAGAAGTAAGTGCGGAATAAATATAAAATTCTATTAAAAGTTTCTGTCAAAGTACAAGAAATAAGTCACATACACACTCAGAAGTGTTGCATAAATTTCACGAATGTTGAACTTGATTGAAGAGAAGAAAACTTCATCCATCAAGGAAACGTCGCCATTTAGTAAAGGAGAAGGATGGAATTTTGTCGCCTCATATATATCCTGCACAGATAAAATTAAGATTCTCAGAAAGAACAAAACTATCAAAATAATTTCACACCACCACTTCTCGACATCATTAATAAAAGCCAAGGCCCAAAGGGAAATGCATACCTTTATTACGTCATCGGAAATAACACCTGAAAATTGGCTAGAATCATCTGTTCCACCAGCACCAAGCATCCCACGGGACAACCAGTTTAACCATCCACGGGCCTTGCTGGGAAGACGACTATCTTCCAGAGATTTTTCAAAAATTACAGCATTGCTTTCTTGGCTGAAGGGTGAATTCACTAGAAAATCCTAAAAATAAGAGACTAACATTCACAAAAAGCTTTCTGTTCAATTAATTCAAAACCAAAATAGACACTTATTATTTTTCGTTCATGCTTTTTATAGGAGGGAAGTAAATTGGTATTAGATAAAAAGTAGGGCTTCGATAGAGCTTAGCTGCCAAATATTCAAATGTAAGAAACTAACTGGACCAGAACTCGAATACAATTTCTGAGCATGCTAAGCATCATTCTTACCTCTAGCTCATGTTCGGCCATCGATCTGTAACCCAAGATGTCATCTATATCAGTTGCTTTCTCCATTTCCTCCAACTCCTGCTGGACATCTTCTTCTATCACCTGATGATCACAATTAAGTTAGACAAAGAGAATGAGAGCAAGAGATAAAATTGATGAAGTAACTGGAAAATTGAGGGTGGAGGGGGAAGTTTGATCAGGCATCAGCCAGCAGTAGCAATTCACTCTGATATTGAGATGAGGCAGCATTAAGGGAAGGATGAATACCATCAACACTAGAGCTCATCTTCTGAAAAGATACCAATCTTAACAAACTGTTCATAGTTAGAATGCCTACTTTAGATCAAATGGGAGGACAAATTCGAGAGGATTACATCATTGAGACATTACAAGCTTTATCAAGATACTCTTCGTATATATTCTAGAAAAGAATCATCATTTTGTCAGGAAGTTTAGGTGGAATCTATATGAGATTTTGGAGATGTTTTTCTCATTCTGTATTCATTTTGAGTGCATATGCTCTACTATGGATACTTCGGAGTCTGTTTTTTCTGTATCTTGCAGCACTGAGGTTGAGCTCCCAATTTACTTTCTATTCCAAAATATGTTTCCTAAATAACTGGTAACTAGCATATGCCAAAGTCTGCACTTAAAGGACTCAGCTGATTCACTATCACCCCAGGCAAAATGCCGGATTCTGATCTACTGGCCAAAAATGCTTAAGCCAATGGTGACAAGCATGAGCAGCTGATATCCTTCCATTTACATAACAGCCACAGAAGTCATGAGGGATGGCAGTAACAAACATCACAACTTAAATAGATCACATCTTCACCGCTTCAAATTCATGGCCTACTCCACAATCCCAACTTGCCCAAGTGGATAGCATTATGAAGTTGGCTCTAATACAACTTATAAGGACCTAGGTCACCACAAAATATACTAAAACCCCAACAAAGGAGCAAACCAAATTATTTACATGACAGGTGTCAGAAAGATATCTATTCACTCACTCTATTTGTTCCATCCAAAGAAGTCACATAATGAAACACCAAGGCTTTTTAATACCAAGAAAAGGGAGTCGACTATACAGTGATTCAATAAAGCAACTAAGTCTGGCATCACCATCGTCACTCAAAATACAAAGATTATAAAGTTCCACAACTCTACAGAAACTTCACATCCTCTTCTCTCTCTTTACACATGAAGCATGAACCAATTTATACACATCCTTCCATGCCTGCTCAAATTGTCAGCTGTCAACATAACACGCTCAGTTCAGAAAAATCATATCATAAACCTTCCAAAAAAAATCTCTGCCACTACTCACATTAGTAGGTGATGCAATGATTCTATGGAGATTAATCTTTCCTAGCTCCTTTCACACTTCCTTTTGGACTCTTTGCATTCAACAATAAACTCAGATCCATACTATACATTGCCATTGGATATTCAGTGTGATAGAGAGCTCTTTAGTTTCTTGATATGACTTTTGACTTTTCTGAAATTTTGTACAGGACACCTCGTCCTCTTATATTATAAATTCTATAGTATGGACACTTCAACTAGGGTAGTGTGTCCGTGTTCGACACATGTTTGATACCGACACTTCTCAAACACTATGCCATCGTCTTTTATATTCTTTATCAAAATATATAATATTTTTAACTCAAAGTTATTATTAGATAACAAATAAGTATTTATATTTAAAAGATTTCGATAAAAAAAATTAATAACAAGTATAAAACTAAATTTATACTATATAAGTGAAGAATTTTAAAAAATTTAATTGACGTGTCGTGTCGGTACTTTTTTGAAGCATCATTTGTCGACGTGTGTGTCGGTGCTTCATAGTATATAACTTTAGATAAACTTTATTTGAATCAAAATAAAACACACCCGCACACATACGCTTGGTCATATATGCGCGCGCATGTGAGTGTGAGTGTGGCATTGTCCTCACCTGATCCTGTTTGAGGCATTTCAACTTGATCCTATACAAGCTCACGTATCTCCGGCGACAGTTTCTGTCACAAAAGTTCAAAATTTGAACATTTGCATTTCAGAGAAGGACAAAATGTCAATCACAACATGTCAAATATAATCAAATTGATAATCAGCCCTCAGTCGTGTACATGGCATGCATACATGTAGAACATTAATTGAAATGAATGCTATTTAAAGTAAGGCAGTGCAACAAAATTTAATATATCACCTGCTGAAAAAGAAAAAAAAAAAAAAAGAGAGAGAGAAGAAAAGAAAGAAAGAGAATGAGGTTTTGGGGCAGGAGAAAATAAGGAAGGGAGTAAGAAGGATAAATTTGGACAGATATATTACAACGTAATATGAGGTGCATTGACAGGTCTTGAAGAGCTTAACTTTGTAGTTTGACAAATATACTGGTAAGGACACTTCTTGAACAACTGTGGGAGCCTTGTTAGCATTACATGCACTTGGGAAATAAATGCTGGCATTGATTAATCTATTCAAACTAGCTAAATTCATGAACACAAAAATCATGACGCGATTTCTGACCAAGCAAGATCATGGTCACTATTCTGATTTAGGCTTCACAACATCAAGCAAAATTCAAATATCTACTAAATGTGCTCAACTAAACATGACTTTCTCGTCCTACACCATCAAGTATTCAAATGTATAATGGGTCTATACACGATGATTATCTTCCCTCGTGCTTGTCTCTAATTCCTTCCGCCTTTCCTTACATCACATTTGTTGTGACCTTCCAACCACTTGTGCTCCCATTATTTACCCAACCCAAACTTTCTCACTCCATTATATCTATTAAAAATTCAAGATGATGCAGCTAGTTTACTTAAATTATGCACCTCAAAAGAAACTCTCATTTGATAAAAGTTTCATTCTAAATAGATTGTGATTTAGATAAATAATGTATGATATAATGATATTCCAAATTATCATAAGCAAAATGAGAGAGAGAAAAGGAAGGCCACCTCAAGATGCAGGATGGTTCATATCTGACAAAATGTACTAGACTAGATGTGCATATCACTAAAACATGTATTGCAATTGCAATTGCAATTTTAGAAAACAATGATGCCATGTCTAATTGTCAGCATAAAGAAATTGACTATTTCATAAAAAATAAAAAACTTACAGACGCTCTCCTAGATATTTCCAAGAAGTTTTCCTCAACCTCCTTCGAACATCAGAAAGAACAGATTGTTGAGCATATTGCCACCATGCGATTTGCCACCCATTGAGCTTTCTATCTAAAGGAGTCCGCCAAGGACGATAACGTCCATATCTACAACGTCAAAAGAGAATAAACTAGTACAGAACCATCTATAACCAGTATTTGTTACCACAGATGATCAAATCTGTATCAGTTAATGGATATATCAAGTTCAAAACAATTGAGAGAAATTTTAAAAAAACAAAGAAACAGAGAGTAGTACATTGTAAGACATAAGAGACAAAGTTGTATAGATGGTGCCCATCATTAAACTTTTGAATAGTCGGTCCATTTTTCTCCAGGGGATGTACACGGTTCATTATCTCACCTTTACGATCAGTCTAGAGAAACTCCTTTGGTTATTTTCCAGTTCCATCAGCAAAACTTCCATTCTAAAATTGCCAGTGCTATTTTTCATCCCTAATGAGTACCATCTTTGAAGGTGTACTTTCTTTTTTATATCCTAAAGAGTAATATCTTTGTGGGAGGCATAAGCTTCTGTGTGCTGACTTCTTAGCAGCTAACTGAATCAGCACCTATACAGGAGCAAGCACCTTTAGGGGTTCGAGTTATAGGTAACAATGGATAGCTTAACTCCCGTATCTGGAGCCTCTTAAGGAAGAGGATAAAGTTCAAATGAAAATATTTTGCTATAATAAAGCCATTTAGTGCAACTATTACTATAGCAAAGACTACATTGAAATACCAAAGGAAGACCTCACTATCCCTAAATAAAGATTATGAGATTGATTTTCATCATATATTGCAATTAATCCACCTTAAAGCACAATTAGACCTCAAAGTTAACCTCTTGGATCTATACACTCTACATCTAGATGTAATACCCAGACCAGGAAAGCGAATAGTGTTTTGATTTTCGCAAGTATCACCATGTATTTTGATCCCTAGGGATATACTTTTGTTCACTTCTACGTCAAATTCCATTTAAGGAGAAGCCAAAAGTACCAGTTATCTCCCTCCGCCATGCTTTTCGATAGCATTCAAAACTCACATCATTTTCATGTTTGGCAAGGTCGCAAAACCATTAGGGGAGTGGCTCAAGGTGGTTCTCACTTCTCCTTGTTCTTGTTCCTAACTCTTCCTCAAGTAGTTTCTCAATGTATGGCACTTTTCGCCCTACTCACCACTCTGATTCTTCTTGGGTAGGAAGAAGATAAGAAAAGGCGAAGCATTCTCTACCGTTGAGGTCTATCTTCCTATCAGAAGAATCTGGGTGGCCAAACTTATTCCAATTCCGAGATCTCGGATCATATCGGTATATCATAGAATTCCAACTCACTATATATCTGATATCTTCCTCCTAGTCTTGTCAATTAAAACTACGTCGTTGACAAATAAAATTCATTAAGCGACCTCCTGGTTCCATGGTCTGGTAAAGATGGAGTTCAGGTGCATAAGGATATGTGGTGTAAGAAGTAGAAGGGGGATGGGAATGAGGGAATTTCGAGTTTTTTCTATTTTCCTAATCAAGTTTTATGTTGGTTCTTAGTCGATTTAATTGTTATCATTGGTCAGAGAGTTCAGGTGCTGAACACTGGTTGAAGAATTTAAGATTTATCATTTACATGCAATCAAGGAACAATTTTTTGTTTATAGCTGTCAACTTTTTTTACATTTACGTCTCTTTTTGGTTTTTGGTTTCTCTTTTGGATTCCCTGATACTTCATAACTTCACATGCTAAAAGAACCTATTACTATCAAGATTCAAGACTTCTGCTAATGTTTGGTGGTACAGCTGAATAGGCAATCTTGATCATTTTTGGGAGTAAACTGACTATAGATATTGATACTTTAGAAATTACCTCGTGTAAAAGAAAGGAACTTATAGGGCCTGAAACATAGAGGATAAAATAACATGAACTGCATATATTCAATTTGCACAAAAATGTAAATCAGTAAGAATAACCGAAACTAAACGTAAGGTACTATAACTTTCAGACATGAGCTTCAGTGACAACCAAGTTTAGTCTTGAATTCAGAACAATGAAAGGAAGTTTTGAATCCTCCAATCACTAGAAGTGTTTAAAAATTGTGGAAGTAATAAAGATGCATCTTACAATTTCAGATTTAGAAACACCATTAACAGCATAAGCGTTACTGAGGCCAAAAATGATAGCATTAACAGAACTTACGTCTCTCTCAATTGACACAAAGATAGATAATCGTACAGAGTTAAGATCTGCTGAAGCTGAACCTCATTCATAGACATGACCTACAAAAGCGGCAGCTAAACGGTATTAATCAATGAGATGTTTCTCAAAAGATAAGAAAGGAACTCATTGCTCAAAAATGCCTGTGAACAACAAACGAACCACCCGAGAGAAATCAACATTGATGGTATACTGCGGAGCATCTTTCTCGAGTTTCCCTGATCTGTTCACCTACAAAAGAAACGCTACGATCTCTAGTAATTGAGAGATGAGAAACATCTAGCAAATTATTCGATCTCTTATATCCTACCTATCTCACAGAGAAAATGAGAATCAAAACAAAAAGAATGTGCAAGACTGGAAAAGATGTTCCCTACAGCATTAGTACTGAAAGATATCCAATCAGACAGTTCAGCAGAAGATGAAAAGGCCAATTAATGTTCTATTGCTTTAGTGCTAAGCCAAAAGTTATAGCCAAACGGGGGAGAGGACTTATTCATGTAGCCAACCCAAATACTATGATGGCTATGAAGTTCAGCAGAAGAGGAAAAGGCCAATTAATGTTTTAGTGCTTTAGTGCTAAGCCAATATGTAACGCCCGGAAATTTTAGAATAGAATTCAATTATTTTACATGCCATATTTTTATTATTTTAAAAAGTTGAGGGACTAAAGTGATATACGTATTAACTTTAAATTTTGGGCTAAATATTTAGATATTGTTAAAGCGACGAAAAGTATATCAATATGGGGTTCGTTAGATAGCTCTTAATCATGTAAATTAGGCTCGAGAAAAAGTTAATTCGAATAAGTTAGTCTAGCATATTGAAGTTCAAAGAAATTGTAATTTATTTATTTTTTAAATCAAATTGAATTTGGATGAGGGATAACAACGTGTATATAAGGAATGGATATATGCTAATTTTTTTTATTAAAATTCTATTCTATTTAAAGTCAAAAGTTGCTATCACTATCACGTATTGGGATTAAAATCACATTTTTGTTGTGATAAATATTATGTACACATGTCATCTTAGAATTGATTTACTAAAAATTCAATTCTTATCAAATTGATAAATACATTTTTCATCCCAATTGTACCCTAACTCAACCGCTATATTTTTTTTTTCTATAAATAGTGTCCAATTGTCCCACAATTTACCACCAAAGAATTTTACACGGCAACTTTCATATGAAGCAGTTGTAAATTCCAAGTATATTTTTTTATCCAAAGTTCGTTTGATCAATCAAGGTAAGATACTTCTGTGCAAGTGGTTTGTTTCCTTATACTTTTATATACAGTAATTTATGCATGAATTGCTAGTGGACCTTCAGGTTCCTTATTAAAAAATAAGAGAATTCAAGATGACCTAAGGTGGGTGTGTCGCTTGGTCACCGCTATACTCCATAAGAGGAGTGGTATGAAGCGTTTATTTTATTGTTATATATTTGTGTGTGGAAAAAATTGCACGCATCTTACTGAGTATTTTTAAACACTCTTACAAAATTTTACAGGTTAGTTCGAGTCGATCGGAACAGTGGCGGGATGGTGAATGCGACTGCCAAGAGGAATTGAAGAGATAAAACTTTTAAGTTTTTCCGGCTTCAAATTATTAATTAGTTTAATTCACAGACATGTTATTTAATTAGTGATTATGTTATTTTCTGTAAGATACAATTTTCATGTTAAGTTTAAATTAATGGATGTTCAAGTTATTTTTATTTAAAGAATATTATTTTATCGTTCCACGAGTGTTTGTGAAATTTTGGGGCGTTACACAAAAGTTATAGCCAAATGGCGGAGAGGACATGTTCACGTAGCCAACCCAAATACTATGATGGCTATGACAATTTAGGTTGTGGTTTTTTTCATTAGCTTTATCATTTTATGACGATTCTACGGCATGTTTGATTGGCCATTATTTTCAATGGAAAATGGAAAACAAATTCCAACTTTCACTTTTGTCTGGTTTAATACACTTTTTTTCATGGAATTCATTTTCTTGGTTTGACTCACATGCTCACATTTTCCTTGGTTTTGTGGAAATTGATTTTCCAGTTTTTTTTTTTTTTTTTGTGCAATTGGAAAAAATTCTAGACACAATGGTAAAAAATTTATCACTTTTATTGATAATTTCCATGCAAAATAAAGTCAAACGAATGGTATTCGGTATAGTAATATTTTTTTTTTTGGGCAATTGGAACAAATTCTAGACCCAATTGTAAAAAAAATTATCACTTCAATGGATGATTTCCATGAAAAACGAAGCCAAACGGACACCAATTTCAACATTTTCCAGGTGGAAAATTATACCAATTTTTTTTTAAAGGTAATCAAATATTTTATTAATCAATGCATAATACACATGGAGTGTACCATCATTTTAAATCAAAAAGTAGCATGAAATTAGGTAGTCAATCTATATGCCTAGTAGCCGCAACATTAAACCAAATATACAATGTCATATAAAACAATTCCCTAATCTGTGATGTTGTCCGTGATTGGTCTTCAAAACAGTGGTTGTGGATCCTCATAAGTAACCAGTCCATCCAATTCCAGCCTCCAGTCCAATTGCTCACGATAAAGATTCTAATAAAAACTTACCATAAGGGTCCCGATATCTTATGGATCCTCATAAGTATCCACATCTACCTCCAACATAGTAATAGTTACGCGTGTTGGAATTAGCTACCTTATGGAAAAATTGAGTACATCTGTCCCCCTCTTTCAACCACTTGATTTTGGATTTCTGACGCCAAGCAATCTCCTTCATCTCCACCAACCTCTCCAACTCTTCCCCTAATTCTCCACGTCTTACCCTATCATCCCCTACCAATCCTCGACTTTCCTCCCTCCTATCTAATTCTTCTATATCTGATAGGCATTGATTTTTGCGATAGCTAATATCTCCCACCACCTCCTCATTCCACCTCTTAAGGTCCTCTCAAGGCCTTCAATTTCCGACCTAACACATAACTAGGAAACCCCCTGAAATCATAGGTTGCCCACCAATTCCGTACTCGTTTCCCAAAACCTTCTACTTTTAACCACGTCCACTCGAACCTAAAAAGCCTTCTTCTACTTCGCCTTGCATTCCCAGATAACGAAATAGGGAAATGATCTGAATACAACCTCCCCAATCTCCTCTGCATGACCTTTGGGTACTTAGTCTCCCACTCTCCACAAACTAAAAACCGATCTATTCGTTATAAGACGGGTTAGTCTCGGTTAGATGACCAGTAAAATTTCCCCTAATCAAAGGCAAATCCACCGGAATGTTCTCCCTGATAACATCAAAAAAGTCCTTCATAGCCCATGTAATTCTCCCCCCAGTGGACCTCTTAGTAGGAAATCGGACCACATTAAAATCTCATCCAATACATGTTGGGAGGTTCAACCAACTCATCATCCCAGCCAATTCATCCCACAACCCACATCTACCCTCATCTACATTAGGCCCATAAACTCTTATAAACATTCAACGAAAGCTATCCCTAATATTTCTAACCGAAAGCTATAGGGAAAATAGTCATTCACTAACCTCCTCCATATCAAACACTCTAGTGTCCCACATCACTAACACTCCTCGTGACGCCCTTGATGATACCCCACATGTTGTCCCCCCTATAGGCTACTCACAAAAGCCCTCGAAACGACCTCCAACTTAATTTCTTGAAGACAAACAAGGTCAACCCTCCATCCCTTTAATAGTTCCGAACACCTTATCATTTCCCGGCTTCGTTAAGCCCCCTGACATTCCAACTAATAATTTTCGGAGTCATCTAAACATTTCGTCATCCCTCCTCATCATACCTCTCCTTGACTCGCCACCTTTGACATCATAATTCACCGAACATTCAAGACGCTTAAACTCACGATCACCCTTTCTTCTTGTCTTACCTCCCGATGTACCCATCCCCTGTCCCCTACTAGCCTCAAATTCCTCAAATAATTGCAGAAGTCTGTTTTCATACCCATCACACAACACACCTACTATTTTACTAAAATCTAGAATTTTTTGAAGAACCCAATTTGACGGTCGAGATTTAACGTTAAGTGCACTAACCTTCGCCATATCCCCAACATAAATAGGATAAGTAAAATGTCCCTCCTCTTCCTCCACCTGTACATCACTGTCTGTCTCCCCTTCTCGGCTCCACCAACGCACACCACCAACGCATTATCATTCTTTAAATCCCCTACCTTCGAAGACTTAGATAATCTCCTACAATAGGTATTCCCTACCATAGATGCTGAGCCTATCCTACCCTGCTGATTCTCAATCGCCAAATTTGATCTTTCAACCAACACGCCATCATTCGTAAATCAATTGGTCGCCTCCAAAATCTCCGACTCCAAATTCGCAGTACCCGGCTCCCCAACTTTTGCCCAAGGCTCCACCTCTCGATGTGCCTCAATCATAGAATCCATTTCATCCTTTTATGTTCTCTCTATCTCCACCTTATTTCCATTACCAGAGGAAATACCACTTCAATCTGCGTCTGTGGCTCTCTTCTATGCTTATCCTCTACTTGTTTATCTTTAGTTTGGGCCCTTATTGATGATAGCTCCTTAGGATCTAACTCCGCTACATATTTACCATTGTCTAGAGACTCATCCAGTCCCACCCCACACTTAATGGCAAAAAGTGTTCTTGGACTCCACTATAGACCCACTATCCACAACCTTGATCAATTCATCCAATTCTCCTTCTAACGCCTGGATGCGAGCCCTAAATACTGCATTAGGATCACATCTCTCGTTTTCCGCTCTTCCCTCATTCAACAACACTCCCTGATTAGCATTTTACGACTCCCATACGTTTGTCGTAACATCAGCATAAGTCATCCCAAGTCGGCTCCTTTCTTAAGCCATTTAACGCTTAGTCTTATCTCCGTCAACAAATGAATCAACAACTGCCTGAACCCGAGTGAAACCGATGCCCACCCATCTCCTTTCGCTCCTTCCGGCACCAATACGATTCCTTTTCGACGCCTCTCCCCATACTGTGCTATCATCAAAAACCTACCACGACTGTTGGCACAACGTTGTGCTAAGAAGGCTTGAGAGGACTCATCAAACTTGGCGACGTATTCCACCGTCTTACCAACCACCCCACAACTTATCCATCATATTCACCATCCAAACGGCACTAAATCGGCCCATGCAAATAGCGTCTAATATCTTCGGTCCCCATTCTGAAAACTTCATACTTGAACCAATAACAGACACTACTAACCCCTTTGCCTCAACTGTAAAACGTGAGCTGAAAATCTTTAGACCCGTTGCATAAGTCTGTCTCCCATGATTTCGTGCAAATAAGCCAGCTGATGATGAATCCAATGGTCTGAATGGCCTCGATGCAGCGCGAGGATCTTGGATTTTTTCGGACAGAGGAGCATAGGCCCCACACGCCAACAGATCGGCATGTTCACTACGTGCCTGTCCCGCCAACGTCGAAACTGCCTGCACAATTCGTCTGATAGACCTGTGTGGCTGGGAGATGGCCGGATCGAAACATGGGTCGCGTGTGCTAACATTAACTTCTCCTTCACTGAATTTGCAATTACGCTATTCCCCTCGTGCGTAACGTCGTAGTGAGCCTCCGATCATTCGTCGTCGACTGCATCGTCATGTGGGTCTCCGATTGTACGTCCTCTGGTTGCGATGCTATGGTTTCCGTGCGGTTGTGTGAGAATTTGTAGCGTGAGGTCGGTAGGGTTAGGTGGTATGGGTTGGGTCGGGTGACCGGCGACGGTGACATGGCCGGTTAGGTTGGGTGGTGTGTGGTTGTATTTGGATGTGCGGGGGGACCATCTCTAGGGTTTTACGCTGAACTTCAACTTTTTGATCATCCAAGAATATCAGATAGTTGAGAAAAAATGAAAAATTATACCGATCAAACATAATTAATTACAATTCCAAGTAAAACAAATTCCAGGCAATTCAATTCCCTGTAATTCATTTTCTTTCAACCTTAATTCCACATTTGCAATCAAATGGACCCTAAGTATTCCTTTTCTTTCTATAGTTCTTTTCTTCGATTGTAGTTTAATTATTTACCTCTAATCCCACAATCACGAGTTCCTGGTCGAAAATCAAATTTATCGACCCAATTGCCCGTCACTGTTTACTTCACTGTTCATCAACATTCTGCTATGATGAATCTGAAGACTCTGACCAATCGAACAGTTACTGTTTATTCCACTTTTCAATATCGGTATAGCCAATCCCAAATTTATTGAGAAGAAAAGCTTAGTTTTTTGTTTGTCATTGTCTCATTGGTGATCGTGCTAAACCTCATACAATCCTGATCTTGACAGTGATAACAACTTACTTTTGACAAACTATGATATACTTCTGCTAAAATTCTTATTGAACATTTGTTTTTTCCTTAGCAAAACATCAACACAACCTCAGTGAGTTTTGAGGCCTACCAAGGATAATTACTCAAGGAACTTACAAAGAAAGATAAGAACAAAACTTTATGCGTTCAAATTCTTTAAGCTTCTCCAAATCAGTTCTTACATTCGGAGATTTGTTCTAACTTATTGGATCAACCTGTTTGATACACCGTTCATAAACTGATTCCATTAAATGTCGTTTAGAGTGTGTTTAAGCCACATTATTTTGGAAAAATGTATTCTGAAATAGTAGATTGATGGAGAATGTATGGTTGAAAAGAGGAAAAATTATTGATGTGATGGAAAATATTATTTTATTGAAGAATGTGTGGTTGAAAATGAGTAGAAAAATGAAAATGAAAATTTTAATGTGTACCAAACAGGGGCTTAATTGGCTTACTAAACCCACTAATTCTTATGGTCTGAAACTTGATCATAAACCCAGCACTGTGGCCTTGGTATACATTGAACAGCCCCCCTCACCTTTCAACTTCTCTCAGCTATATGCTAACTCAAGACAACAATATACGGGCACAAAATTCTACCACCCAAATCTCCTGTCCAATTAATCAGGCAACACATATCATGCACTAATTGTCTGCAAGTTAACATTCGTGAACAATATAACACAACCAGAATGTGCTTACCGACAGAGACACGGATACATCCAGTGGAGCTAACATACAGATATCAATATCCTGTCGCTTGGACTCTGCAAGGCTCTCTGAACTCAAATCGTCAACTCCTTGGAAAGTATTAAAATAAAATTCTAAACCCTGAACTTCAATCAGTTTGTTAACTTGACCCGCTCTAACTTTTGCAATAGAAGATCTGAAAAAAGATTACACATCAATCAAAAGATGAAAATTAGTAACTACAGAACTGGAAAGATAGAAATGGTGAAAATAATTTATATCGCATCAACTCTCGAAGCTTTCTACACAATAACTGAAAGTGACCAATTGTACAGGAAACATGTCATTTTCTAGATGACTGGTAAAGTATAATCAACATATTAATATGAAATATGAAGGCTTTCATTCATCCATAGTCAAGTACTTGAAGCAAAACTATATGCACAAAATAGAAGTAAATTCAACATAAGGCTTAAGTACAAAAAAAAATGTAGCATACACAGAATAACCATCTTCTCTATAAGCTTTAGGCGTTGTACATGAGGGAGGATTTTGTTCATTCATGATTTCAAAACGTAAAGGCACACCACAGTCTCACATAAAGCCACAGAAAATAAAGTGATCTTGGCATGACAAGAACTTCAACTAGACCATATAGCTAGATGTGTATTGCTAAAGACAAAAAATATCATCATACAAAATGAAGAATCAAGCCAGCTAAAAATTGGTTTCTTCGAGGTAAGGCTGTTTGTCCTTTTGTCAAGATCTTCACAGAATTACAATGGAGATAAAGGGCTATACTTGTTTTACGTTCTATTGAATGAAGGACATATTTTCATGCATAATTCATTTTTTTATATTTCAATGACATTGAATCTCCTCCACTTCTTGTCTATATGAATAAAATTTTGCATCCTTGGCAAAAGCAACAATAATATTACCATGTTACAAGTACAAAAAAAAAAAAAAAGGGTCAAATTAGAGGTCCACATACTTGTCAATAAAACAGCAAAAGGTTTGTCTAGACAATGCAGACATTAGAAATGGATATAAACAAGCTACGTAAATAAAGTTTTGGAGGAAATATACCCAACAGGATTTGGCTTCATAATTGTCAGACTTTCAAACTTTAAACCAAATGTGGTGATTGCCTGGAAAACATCAAACATAAAAGAGTACAATTGTTTGAATTCCTCATACAACTTTCAACAAATACATTTGTGGAAGAAAAAATATACATCATGATAACATGAGAGTAAAGGCTCGAATATCCAGGTTTTAAGGCTTCATTTCCTCCACTATTCTACCTAGATTTGTTGGAATATATCAGAATTTAACGCTTCATATTCTCCTTTATTCTCTCCCTCATCTGAGGAGTTATTTTTGTTGTATATTAAGCATGTCGTAAATGACAGGAGTGATTTTAGGTGATTGAAGCAATTTTAATCGAAAACTCTTCATAATAAAGATAGCATAAACAATCTATCGCATTTGATAGTTACCATTTAGGATTGCTACAACTTAAAGAAATTAACCTATAATTGTACCAGTAGGAGCCAAAAAAAATCAGATGCAAAGAGCCGTCCAAGACCTCTCGATTTTATAGTCTTTAAAAAAGAAAGTAACAAACCACAGCAGCTCAGAAAGTGCTAAAATTTCAAGGTTCTGTAACATGCGCACTACTAAATGACGAAAGCAGAACCACAGGAAGTACAATATCTAAGTCAAAGGCTGTTGAAGGCAAGGTGGACACAGGTATAACTTTGAATAGAGGTTCATTTATTAGCACACCACAACTGCTACATACCAATTTCATTAACATGAAAATATTTTTTTAACTTCGTAGTTCCAAAAGAGGCCAGCCACATACAAATTTCATTAACATGAAAATAATTTTTTCACTTCGTAGTTCCAAAAGAGGCCACATTTGTGGATTCCCAGAAAATTGATGCATAACTCTTTACTTATCAAAAAAATGCTACCAAACTTCTAGCACATTTCAGAAGCCTAAACTTCACTCCAACTCAAGAAAATAAATTGACAAAAATTCATGAATAATCATGATATATTATTACTAATATCAGTGCCCAGAGAACGACCAAACTGCATAAATTATTTAATGGAAGAAATACCGTTGCCATCAGCGTATCACGGTACAAGACATGGACATTTCTGATGGATACTTGAATGTTGTCAAGAATCTGGGAAGAGAGACAGAGAGAAGATTAGAAAAAATATAACCACCGCAAGAACTTATAAATCTATATTTGTTTCTAGGCAATGTGGCATAGCTCAAGTGACAAATGGTCATTATTAATCTACTCCCATTGCAAGCTTGAACTATTTGAATAAGCTTATAAGTTTCTTCTCCCAGTTTACTTGAGTTTCGGTACTGGATATATTTTGTGTCCAACTATCTGTTGCTTCTATTGATTAAATTTAGTTGTATAATCCCCCATTAAACTTTTCTTAATTTACACATTGATTCACTCGAGATAGATAAATGAAATGCAGAAAAAATATATATTTCTAATAATAGAAAAGAAAAACTGTGAGGTATTAGTAATCAACATTGACCAGCTACCTTTGCGGTGATGTATGAAATAAATGATTTACCAGCCTGGTTGTCTGAAAAGAAATAAGCCGTTACATGAGCATCAATGAAAACAAGTAGTGAACGTTGAGAAGGAATTGAACTTCTATTGTTCCACTAATTGAATTGATCAACTTCAAATCCGAATGGATGCAACCAACACAAAACGGTGAATGCAAAATTTCATCTGCAATAATCTAACTGCAACTATGACCCAGGATAGGCATCCCAAATATAATTAACCTCACAAAAAAATCATTTTAATGACCCTTATTAGTGTAATTTATATATTCTGACACAATTTCTTAATTATACTTCTAATAGATTCCCGATTTTTCACTTGAATCAGTGAAATGTTAACCTTTGCAAAGAAAATCTATCTATTTATTGAAGATTTGTTTGAGCCCCATTTTTCAGAAGAATAGGTTTTGTAATAATGATTTTTTTGAGAATGTGTGGTTGAAAAGTGCGGAAGATTTTTAGGTTTACATATAAAATTATTTTATAGGGAGGATGTGTGATTGAAAATAAGTTTGGAAAAAAATGATTTTTTAAAGAATGGGCTCAAACAGGGGCTAAGTTTTGCTTCTCATAAAAAGGTCCCTAGGCACATTACCAGCAAAACTGAAGCACTGCTTCCCGACTACGAAAAATTCACGAAAGAGAGATGTTATTTACGAACAACTTGTTGACAAATTATAAAGGGACATTCACTATAATACAGTTCTGATGATGTTGGCAATTTTAAAAAATGACAACTAGTTGTAAACAAACAACACACACAGATTGCTCAAGAGTAGAAAAGTCAAAATTTGGCTCTTTTTTGTATAATAACACAAGTTCACTCACAATTTGCATTTACGTTTCAAACAAGATGGTGATGGGTGATGATCACAAGTACATGAAGAACAATTGAACTACTTACCACATACACGTCTCGATAACTTAGCAAGTTCTGCAGCAGCAAGTTTGGCCTTTTTGCTAGCAAATTCTCTTCTTTCAACAGCATCCATGCACCACTGCCTCAAATAGAAATAATAGGCTGATAGCTCAACAGATAAAGGAATAAACAGGAGAAGGAATTGCATTACAGAGACTCTGAATTAGTTGCTTCAGTTATGGGAAACGTAGTAATTTACAAAGATGTTTCAAATTACAACTATCGTGCAGATATATAATCTAAATCAACTAAATAATTTATCACATCCGAAGAGAAGCCCAATCAATATAGCTGTTAAGCTAATCCATGAAAAGTAATTCCAGATCTAGATGAGTCAAGTTTCACTGCTCAACGATACTATTCTTCAACTACAGTGCACTATCCAAGTTCCTGTACATATTCCCGTCATGATGGGATCACTTTACCTAGCCCAGTAAGGTGTTAGGTTGATTTGATCTCTTAAGTTTGTCATTAGAGGTTGTTCATTTGTTCCTGTTAATGGATTCAGTGGCGAATTTGTTTATATGATCTTTAGTTGATGTTAGGGTTTGATTGTTCGCTTATTCACTGGTTGATGGTTTTTGGTTAATGTTTGCTTTATAGGAAGATGTTCTGGTTGATGACCCTAGTGATGGAGAGATTCTTTGAATACAGCAATTGCAACTACATGAACCATGTCTATATAACTAAAACATCATTGTTCCAAAGTTCCATTAGCACCAGAATAATTTCATATTCAATAATAACAAACTTACCTCTTCATCATCCCGATTGCAGGCACAAACATACACATCCTCTAAAATGATTATGATGGGATCCCAGCCAAGTTTTTTCCATGGAATTTTGATGCTCAACTTCCCAACCCGACCTAAAAACCAAAACCATGAATTCGTTACAAGACAAAATACGCATTATAAGGGGTAAAGATAGAGAGGAAAAAGATAATAAAGAGAATGTCCAAGTTTTTTTTTTTTTTTTTGAAGAACAAAGAAAACAAGCAATGATGACTCATACCGAAACTACGACCTCAAATATGAAAGAATGGACATTTCAACTAGCAATAACTTGAATTGAAACTAGTGAAAAAACATATTAGTAGAATTCAAATGCAGAAAACAGCTAGCACACTTGGTTGATTTCTTAATACATTCTCATGAGAAATAAAAATGAAAACACACAAATTTTAGAGTAGGAAATTAGTATTCATGGTTTTCCCAATTCAGAAGAGAGAAACGAAGCTAATTTAACTGGTAATGATCTCATCAGGAAAAAGACCTTATGGCAATTGCAGCTACATCTGAAAGCAGGAAGGGCAAAAAAACCAGAGTTTTGTTTGTTTCCTGTTCGAGGGGATCAAATGAATTTTTGGGAAGCTGAAGTGTTTTCCAAAGAAGATGGAGGGGGTTAAATTGGGTAATGGTCCCATATGCCTGTGTGTGTTGTGCAACAGATTAAAGTGGCAAGTTCTCGATGGATAGATCAGTTGGTTATTTGCTCAAAGCAGTTTTTCTCTAACTGCATGTTTCATGTTTGTATATCTAGCTCCCAACCAAAGGGCCCTTTTTCTTGCATTGATTTTTCTACAGGTATGTATCATTTTTAGACGAAAGTAATAGAGTGAAACTTTTGGAAATAGTACTGCTGCACCCTCTTTAGTGTAAATTTACAAAAATAATTTAGGGCCTGCTTGATCCCCATTTTTCTCAAAATACAATTTTTTTTCTCCTTTTCAACCACACGTTCTTCAATAAAATAATATTACACGCAACCCAAAAACTTTTCCTTCATTTTCAACCACACATTCTCCATCAAACTACAATTCCAAAATGCATTTTACACTAAAAATGGGGGTCAAACAGGCACTTAAACATCCTGAAATAAAGACAAAGACGTACCACCATGGTGAGCAATGCTTCAGCAATGTCAATCTTAAGTTTAATGAGGCTGAAGCTTAATCCCTAATTCCCAGTAAGACTCTCTTCCTTCCACACTCAACTGTAAAGTCAGTAGCTTTACTCTTGAGAGCTGGAAATGACCTATGCCTATCACTAGAATTGTTTAAAGCATTGGAGATAAGTGTCACATTTAATTGTGTTCCCAAATAGGTTACACCTGTAAAATATATAAAAATGTATATATCTACTTCACTTCGATCATTTCAAGAGAGAAGTTGCCTTATTTTTGGTGCGAAAGCATTTGTGAAATTCTTGTAATAAGAATTATGTAATAAATAAGAAAGATATAGGAATAATCTTATTTTGCATATATTGAATAATAATTGATTGTGATGAAAAAGTGTTCAATGTCTCTATATTTATAGGTAAAATTATTCCATAATCGTATTGATATAAGAAAACTTAATTCTAAAAGAAAATAAATTAAAATCTTAATGTAAATAAAATAATAAAACTAGAAAGATAAAATCTATTACAACTAGAAAAGATAAACATGATTGAAAAGATAAATACAACTAGAAAGGAAAAATCACAAGTGTAGTAGGAAACTATTAATTGTGATGGTGTACTACATCAATCCCCTCCACTTGAATAAAACACGTCATCGAATTTTAGTTAAAAAATTCAATCAATCAGGAGGAAAATACTCGAAAAATTTCTGTCAAAATGACATTGAAAAAAATTTAATGTCTTGATGTGCTCAATAAACGTTGTTATATTCTTCCGTTGCATTCTTTGAAGTCAACTTTATCCTTGTCGTGTATGTTATATTTTCTTCAATGATAATATTTACATGACATTTCTTCATAAACGAAGTATGATTCGATTTCGCATCCTTAAATCCGCTCTAGTAAGTTCATAATGGCACGGGTTCGCGAAGGTCACGATCCGTATGCCTCGCGCCTAGCCTACTAAGCCTTGGTCCCACCTATTGTCCTAGTTGGTGATCAATGATGAGCCAATGTCTCTCCTCCAAGCCTAGGTTAAAGTCCTGCCCTAGTCTAAGGTACGGGTTGATGCCCGTTGAAACCTTAAGGTTCCTCTCGTCCAAGTCAATATCTCATTCGTCATCACCAGAATCTGGGTTGTCATCTTTATACCAATCATCTTGCACGCCAAATTGTTCCTTCATGGGCTCGCGATTCTTCTCAACAATCAACGCGATCAACATGTGTGTGATGTTGTGAAGAGTCTCACGCCTGCCCAGTTGTTCAGCCTGGGTTCGATGTTTTTCTCAATGGCTATCACAGTCAGTAAATGCGTGATATTACAATGAGTCTCATCAAGCCCTTCTAGTTGTTAAATTTTTTCAAACCTCCGTTCGTTGTCGACAGTTTGCCAGCCACTAAGACCATCGTCGTTATCAAATTAAGGTAATTTCCTTGCTCTGATACTAATTTGGTGCAGAAGCGTTTGTGAAATTCTTCTAATAAGAATTATGTAATAAATAAAAACTATATCGGAATAAACTTGCTTTACATATATTGAATAATAATTGATTGCGAAGAAAATGTGTACAATGCCTCTATATTTATAGGTAATGTTATAAAAATCGGACCGAATCGGCTGGTTCAATCAGAAAAATCGAGAATAGGCCTAAAATCCGTTTTGATCATATTTAAAAAACCCATTTAATATAAAACCGGTTAATTGGCTGATTTATTCACTACCCGACTGTCCCGAGACCGATTTTGCCGGTTTGTTGGCTATTTATTTAATTTAAAAATTATATAATAATTAATTTTAAGCCTCTTCAATTGTAAGGCCTAAAATTGTTGGTTAACATAATTAATTTTTAGCCCTTCAATTGTAAGGCCCAAAATTGTTATTTATTCAACAGTTGGCAATTCCATTCATAGATACATTTTCTTGGGATTTTGTAGTCAATTCAAAGTTTGAAAAGGCGAAACTAAGTACTGAGGCGATTTTTCTTCATGAGGCGATGCGTAAGCCTTGAGGTGGATTGAGGCGTAAGCCTCACAAAAAACAAAAAAAAAATCTGAGAATTTTAAAATAATACAAAAATACATAAAAATCAAAGTTGGAGCATGGTAAATAGGATATATAGCCATTAGCATATTGAGATATAGATCACCTAAAGAAAGAAGATGTTTAGTAAAAAAAAAAATTACAAAAGTTAAAAATCACTCCATTTGCAATGGGAAAAAAACACAGCTTAAACTAAAAAAAAAAACTAATAGCCTGCACTATCATCACTATTACTAGTATTGTTAATGGAATTATCATCAAATTTAATTTCCCCATTATCTTCCTCTTTGCTACTCTCAATTTCTACAAAATCATCTCATCCACCAATTGCAATGTGACACCATTTTATTGTTTTGTTTAAGCCAAAAATGCCTTTTTAAATGGGCTCTTTTCTTTTTAAGAATGGTCCTTTCTGATTTCTTTTTATACAATTGAAAAATCAAATTTTAAATGAAGCGCACGCCTCATGCTCCATGAGGCGCTCACCTTAAGGCGTATGCCTCAGATTTAGAGGCGTAAGCCTCAGATTTTTAGCCTCAAAAATACCGCCTCGAGGCGTACTACATGCGCCTCACGGTGAGGCGGGCCTCAAGGCAAGATTCAGTACCGCCTTTTTATACCATGGTAGTCATTGTCCGATGTGGGAATTGCAAAGCATCATTTGGCTGTAGTCAGCAACCCATTTGGCTATAGTTAAAACCAATTAAAAGGTAAAAGAGTCTTTTGCTTGTTTACTTTATTGAATAAATTATTTTTTTATCTTATTTTAATTAATTAAAAAATCTCCAAATATTTCAATAAATAATATTTTACTATTATCTAATATTATTTATTGTTTGAAAATATATTATCTTCATTTAACCATCTGATTCGACTCTTTAACCCTTGACCATTTCGCTTTTCCGGGTCAATGTCTGGTCCGGGTTTTAAAACATTGTTTTTAGGCAAAATTATTTCATAATCCTTATATTTTTTTTTGAAAGGTAATCAAAATTTTATTAATCAGAAAGCATAATACACGGGGAGTGTATAATCAACTTAAATCAGAAAGAAACGACATAAACTCAGGCAACCCGTCAATATGCCTAGTGGCCACGGCATTGAACCATGAATACAAAGTGAAATAAAACAATTCCCTAAACTGTTCTGTTGTCCGTGATTGATCTTCAAAACAACGACTGTTTCTTTCTCTCCACACACACCAAACGAGGCAACCCGGAATAAGATTCCAAACAATTTTGCTGTTCTTGTCTCGGAATTTTCTCCTCCATGCCCTTAATGTGTCATCCATACGCCTCGGCAACACCCAGTCCATGTGTTGTGATGTCAATATATCATTCCACAGCAAGCGAGCAACATCACAATGAAGAAACAAGTGGTCAGTCGTCTCCCCATCCCTCTTACACATATAGCACCACTCTGTAATACAGAAACCCCTAGTTCGAAGATTATCCACCGTTAACACCTGTCCTCTGACCACCGTCCATAGAAGAAATGCCACTCGTGGGGGTAGTTCACATTTCCAAACCATCTTCCACGGGAATGAGCTCTCAGTAGATCTCAATAATGAACTGAAGTAAGTGCGAACGGAGAAAATACCATCACGGGACAGTCTCCACTTGCTACAATCACTATCTCCAACCCTGAGATGAACTTCGTATAATGTGGTAAAAAACAGCGCATAATCATCCATTTCCCAGTCCTGCAAACCTCGGCAAAAAACAATGTTCCAACTGAAATTCCCATTGTGACTACCTAAAACATCATTTACCATAACAGACGACTCCAACGCAATACGATACAGCGAAGGAAATTTCAATTTGAGCGGTTGATCTCCACACCAACAATCATCCCAAAACCTGATAGTATTACCAATCCCCACGACAAAAGTCAATCTCTCCCGAAAGTCACTCCACCCTCGCCGGATGTACCGCCACAAACTCGCTCCATAGGAACCTCGTTCCTCGCCTGAGCACCATCCCCCCTCCAAGACACCATATTTTGCCCCAATAATATCTCTCCAAAAACTCTCTCTCCCTTCCAAAACGCCATAACCATTTACCTAGCAAAGCCTTGTTGAACAACACAAGGCTTCTCAAACCAAGACCACCGGATCGAATGGGAGAACAAACTGCACGCCAATTAACCAGATGTAACTTCCTCTCCTCACCCAATCCTCCCCAAAGAAACTCCCTTTGGATCATCTCTAATCTTTTCGCCACTGCCACAGGGATAGGGAATAATGACAAGTAATAAGTGGGGAGATTCGACAAAGTGGACTTTATGAGGGTAAGACGACCTCCCTTTGAAAGGTACATACGCTTCCACCCCGCAAGCCTCTTCTCCATTCGTTCCACAATACTGTTCCAGATCTGTCTGCTTTTAAACCGGGCTCCTAAAGGAAGTCCGAGATATGTCATAGGTAATTGCGCCACCCTACAACCCAAAATCGCAGCCAACTCCTCCACATTATTAACCTCTCCCACTGTGATAGCCTCAGATTTTCCCAAATTTATTTTCAATCCAGAAATGGCTTCGAAGCACAAGAGTAGACGACGCAAATTCCTGAACTGCTCAACATCTGGATCACAGAAAATTAGCGTGTCATCCGCAAATAGCAAGTGAGAAACCTGCAATTGCTCAACAACAAAGCCCCTTAATAAATTTTGCCCCACAGCCTTCTCAACCATCCTACTGAAAGCTTCCATAACGATGACAAACAGCAATGGGGACAGAGGATCCCCTTGCCTCAAACCTCTACTACTGCGAAAAAAACCCTCCGGACTGCCATTTACCATGACTGAGAAGGAAACCGTAGAGATACAAAACTGAATCCACTGGCACCACTTCTCTCCAAAACCACATCTCCTAAGCATATACAAAACAAACCCCCAGTTAACATGATCATAGGCCTTATGAATGTCAAGCTTACATAACATCCCCGGAACCCTTAGTCGCATTCTAGAATCAATACATTCATTTGCAATAAGTACGGAATCCAGAATCTGACGCCCTTTGACGAAGGCATTCTGAAATTTAGACACCACTTTGCCCAACACCTCCTTCAATCTATTTGCCAGAATCTTCGCAATAATCTTGTATACCCCACTCACTAAGCTAATAGGTCGAAAGTCCTTAATATCAGTCGCTCCCGGTTTCTTAGGAATAAGCACAATAAATGTAGCATTAGCACTTTTAAGGAATCTTCCACGCTGATAGAAGTAAGAAAGGACCTCCACAATATCAGATCGCACCACTTCCCAACAAGCCTTATAAAACGAAAAAGAGAATCCATCGGGTCCTGGGGCCTTATCGTCGTTCATGCTGAAAACCACCTCCTTAATTTCATCCTCCCCAAATGGTCTCTCAAGCCATTTAGCATCCTCTTCATTAATAGTAGAAAATTCGAGCCCATCCAATTCTGGCCTCCAGTCCAACTGCTCCCGATACAAATTCTGATAAAAGCTAACCATATGGGTCCCGATATCCTGTGGATCCTCATAAGTAATCCCATCAACCTCCAACATAGTGATAGAATTGTTGCGCCTGTTTGAATTAGCTACCTTATGGAAAAATTGGGTGCATCTATCCCCCTCTTTCAGCCACTTGACCCTAGATTTCTGACGCCAAGCAATCTCCTCAAGCTCCACCAACCTCTCCAGCTCCTCCCTTAACTCTCTACTTTTCGCCCTATCCTCCCCAACCAGTCCTCCACATTCCTCCCTCCTATCCAACTCGTCAATCTCTAAAAGACATTGATTTTTGCGATAACTGACATCTCCCACCACCTCTTCATTCCACCTCTTGAGATCGTTTTTCAAAGCCTTCAATTTTCGATCAAACACATAACTAGGAGACCCCCGAAAATCATAAGATGCCCACCAATTCCGCACTCGGTCCCCAAAACCTTCAATTTTTAACCACATCCTCTCGAACCTAAAAGGCCTCCTTCCACTCCGCATCATGTTCCCATAAAGCGAAATAGGAAAGTGATCTGAATATAATCTCCCCAATCAAGTGTACTAGCTTCCACCATCTCCCCAACATAGCTATGATCAATGTAATGTCCCTCCTCTTCCTCCACCCGCCCATCATCATTGTATGTATCCCTCCTCTTTCCTTCACCAACCCACACCACCAACGCACTATTATTCCTTGAATCCCCTTCCTTCAAAGACTTGGGGTATCTCCTACAATAGGTATTTCCGACCTTAGATGCTGAGTTTATCATTTTCTCAGTCAACGAAGTAGAAATTTCAACCAAAGCGCTCTCATCCCTAGGGCAGTTGTTCCCCGCCAAAGTTTCCGACTTCAAAGTCGTGGTGCTCGGCTCCCCTAATTCAACACAAGGTTCCGCCTCTCGATATGTCTCCATCATTAAATCCATTGCCTCCCCACATGTTCCCTCCGTCTCCACCTTGTTTCCTTCACCAGATGATATCTCCTTAGCATCCAACTCCGCCATAAATTTTCCACTGTCTAGGGGCCCATCCAATCCCGTCCCACACTTATGGCAATAATAGTTCCTGGAACCCCCTATAGCCCCACTATCCACAACCTTAAGCAATTCATCTAATTCATCTTTCAGCGCCTGAATGCGAGCCCTTAATAGTGCATTATGATCACTTTTCTCATTTACCACGCTGCTATTACGCAACAGCACACGCTGATTAGTTTGTTGCGATTTCCCAACGTTTGCCGTAACATCGGCGTAGGTCCTCCCAAGTCGGCTCCTTTCTTCCGTTTGTCGATGCTTTACCTTGTCTCTGGCGACAAATGAATCAACGACTGCCTGAAACACTCGTGAAACCGACGTCCATCCCTCTCCATTCATTCCTTCCGGCACCATCACAACTCCTTTGCGACGCCTCTCCCCGTACTGTGCTATCATCAAGAACTTACCACGACTATTAGCACAACGTTGTGCCAGAAAAGCTCGAGAGGACTCATCAAACTTAGCGACGAACTCCCCCGTCCTGCTAGCCACCCGCAACTTATCCATCATATTCACCATCCAAACAGCGCCATATCGACCCATGCAGATAGTGTCTAAAATCTTCGATCCCCATTCTGAAAATCTAACAATACCTGAATCAGTAACAGACACTGCAAAGTCCTTTGCCTCAACTGAGAAACGTGAGCTGAAGATCTTAGGAGCCACATTATAAGTCTGTCTTCCCCAATTCCGTGCAATCGACCCGGCTGATGATGGAATTGACTGTCTGATTGGCCTCTTGGCGGCGAGGGGATGCTGTGTGTTTTCAGGCGGTGGCGCATGGGGCCCACGCGCCGGCACACGCGCCGGCAGATCGGCGCGAACTCCCGGCGCCACCCCTGCCGGAGTCGGAATAGCCTGCGCGGCCCCCTGGGCAGGCGCGTGTGGCTGGCAGGCAGCCGGAACAAGTGGAATCGGGATTAGGCTCTCGTAGGTCAAACTGTTCATCTCCTTCCCTAGATCTGTTTTTACACTGTTACCATCGTGAATGGGGTCGCTGAGGGTCCCTGCTGGTTCGCCGTCGTGCGCCGTCAAGTGGGCCTCCGATTGCTCGACTGCGGATAATGGCATTAGGGTTTCCTTCCTCTGCAAGGGTTTCGGTGTTTGGGCTTAGGATATGTGGCGTGAGGCCGGATAGGTTAGGTCGTCGGGGGTGGTGACCGGCGATGGTGACATCGCCGGTTGGGTTGAGGGGTGGCTGGTTGGGTTTGGATGTGGCGGGAGGTGGCGGCATATTACTTAGAGCATCCCGACCAACTTGGAGCAATATAGAGTCAAGTTCTCTAGAGGAACAATGGATTCATCTAAACTTCTCATAATCCTTATATTATAAGAAAAATTAATTCTAAAGGAAATAATTTAAAATCCGAATCTAAAAAAAAGACTAAAAAAATAAAATCTATTACAACTAGAAAGGATAAACATAATTGAAAATATAAATCACAATTGTAGTAGAAAACTATTAATTGTGATTGTGTACTACATTAATCAATCGGGAGGAAAATACTTAAAATTTCTGTCAATATTGGTATTGAAACAAATTCAATTTCTTGATGTGCTCTATAAACGTTATATTCTTCCGTTGCATTCTTTGAATGTGAAATTCTTATTGTTATACAAATTAGCTTAATTATAGGCTTAATTAAAGTTTCCTAAATTGTATAGTTTCCTTAGATAGTTTCCTATCTTTTGTATATATATGTGTATCTTTCAATGAAAATAGGATTTCTTTTCCATCTCAATTACATGGTATCAAAGTCTCGCTGAAATTTCTGAAAAAAAAAAAAAAAAAAATCCAGATCCGTGAACAGCACTGCACGGCTAGGGTTTCTTGATTTCTCCGACTTCCGGCCTCCTTTGGGTCTCACCGCCGTTTGAAAAATCTGCTCCGACCACCACTTGCTCGGAATTTGGTTATTTTTGCGCCGTTCTGCTCATCTCGACGTCCACAACACGTTTTACTACCTACTTGGGTCAACACCTAATTATTTGGCTCGGTGTGTGATCTATTTTTTGGGACAGGTTTGGATTTGTCAACTATTCTGACTTTGTTGTGTATTTGTGCTCGTTCTTTGGTTGATATTTGACAATATGGAGGAAAAGAAATCTGTGGCCGTGTCTGATGTGATTCCGGTGATGTCTAAAATTACGGACCATAAGCTGAATGGCTTGAATTATTTGGATTGGAGCAAAACTATTCGCCTTTATCTACGGAGTATCGACAAAGATACTCACTTGACTGACGATCCTCCTATAGATGATTCAAAGCAGACTTGGCTTAGAGAGGATGCTCGCTTATTCTTGCAAATTCGGAACTCTATTGATAGTGAGGTAATTGGCTTGATCAATCACTGTGAATCTGTTAAAGAGTTGATGGATTATTTGGATTTCTTGCATTCTGGTAAAGGGAACATTTCTCGTATGTATGAGGTGTGCAAAGCATTTTACCATGCAGAAAAACAAGATCAGTCCCTTACAAATTATTTTATGGCATTTAAGAAAACTTATGAGGAGCTTAATATGTTATTGTGAAGGTTCAGCAACGCCAACGAGAGCAAATAGCTATCATGAGTTTCCTTGTTGGCCTTCCCTCTGACTTTGAGACTGCTAAGTCACAGGTTCTTTCTGGTTTTGAGATATCCTCCTTACATGAAGTATTTAGTCGAGTACTCCGTACAGAAGGTACTCCGCCGGTTCAACTCAATGGTGCTTTGGTAAGTCGAAATAATAATTATGGGTCTGGACGATCAACCAATCAGAGTGGAAACAAAGGAGGAGGCTCACAAGGGCTTGAAACTCGGCCACATGATTCTGGAGGAATTGTGTGCTATTCTTGTCACAAGCCAGGACATACGAAACGTGATTGTAGAAAGCTTCAGTACAGGAATCAGAAAGCTCACTCGGCCCATGTTGCATCCACTAATGATAATTATGAGAAATCAGTTCTTATCTCTGCAGATGAATTTGCCAAGTTCTCACAGTATCAAGAATCACTAAAGTACTCATCTCCTTCTGTCACTGCTATTGCTGATTCAGATAAACCAAATGCGTGCCTTCTTTCCTCATCCTCCAAATGGGTCATTGATTCTGGTGCCACAGATCATATGACAAGGTAATTCGGGTCTCTTTTCTACTTTTTGGTCCCACACTTCCATTTCTACCGTTACTCTAGCCGATGGATCACCATCTTGTGTTCGTGAGTCTGGCACGATTACTCTTACCCCTCTACTTCCTCTGTCGTCTGTCTTATATTTACCTAATTTATCATTTAATTTGATCTCTGTAAGCCAGCTTACTCGTAATCTTAACTGTTGCATCATATTTTTTCCTTATCATTGCTTATTTCAGGATCTTATGACGAAGAAGATTATTGGTAAAGGGCATGAGTCTGGAGGCCTCTACATTCTTAACACATCAATACCTAAGTCTGTTGCTTGCTCGGGTGTAATGTCTCCATTCGAAGCACATTGTAGATTGGGTCATCCATCTCTTCCTTTGCTCTAGAAGCTTTGTCCACAGTTTAGTAAGGTGTCTTCATTAGATTGTGAGTCGTGTCAGTTTGCAAAACACCATCGTCTTAGTTCGAGTCCTAGAGTCAATAAACGTGCTAATGTTCCTTTCGAATTAGTTCATTCTGATGTTTGGGGTCCGTGCCCTATTTTGTCTAAACCTGGATTTAAGTATTTTGTTACTTTTGTGGATGATTATTCTCGTATCACTTGGTTATATTTAATGAGAAGTCGTTCTGAGTTGTTTTCTCTTTTTTGTGCATTTTGTGCTGAGATTAAAACTCAATTAAATGTTTTGATCCGTACTTTACGAAGCGATAATGCCAAGGAATATACATCTGCTTTATTTCAATCTTATATGGTTCAGAATGGCGTGCTTCATGAAACTTCTTGTGTTGATACTCCATCTACATCTGCTTTATTTCAATCTTATATGGTTCAGAATGGCATGCTTCATGAAACTTCTTGTGTTGATACTCCATCGCAAAATGGAGTGGCAGAACGTAAGAACAAACACCTTCTTGAAACTGCACGAGCCCTATTATTTCAAATGAATGTTCCTAAATCCTTTTGGGCCGATGCAGTTTCTACTGCGTGTTTTCTAATTAATCGCATGCCATCATCTGTTCTTCGTGGTGAGATCCCTTACAAAATCTTTTTTCCTAAGAAGACATTGTTTCCTGTTGATCCTAGAATATTTGATAGCACTTGTTTTGTTCGGATGTTCGTCCGCATCTCACAAAATTAGATCCCAAGTCTCTAAAGTGTGTCTTCCTTGATTATTCTCGTCTTCAGAAAGGTTATAGATGTTATTGTCCTAGTCTTAACAAATATCTTGTCTCCATTGATGTTACTTTCATGGAAAACACACCATATTTTCCGTCTTCTCCCCCTCCCGCACGTCAGGGGGAGGATGATGATTTGTTAGTCTATTCTATCACATCCTCTGAATTTGTCTCAGAACCAGCTCCTATCAAGCCTCCTATCATTCACGTCTACTCCAGGCATAAAGCTCCTGATTCATGTCCTGCACCTGCTTTTTCGTTATCAGATCCAGTCCCGAGCGATGATCTTCCTATTGCGTTACGCAAAGGTAAACGCTAATGTACTTATCCTATTTCTTCTTTTGTTTCTTATCATTGCTTGTCGTCATCCTCTTGTTCCTTTATTGCATCTCTTGATTCTATTTCTATTCCTAAAACTGTTCATGAGGCCATATCTCATCCTGGTTGGCATCATGCAATGATAGAGGAAATGAATGCTTTAGATGACAATGGTACTTGGGACTTGGTCGATTTACCTTCAGGGAAATGGGTTATAGGATGCAAATGGGTGTTCACAGTTAAGGTAAATCCGGATGGGTCGGTTGCTCGATTGAAAGCCCGTCTTCTCGCTAAGGGATATGCTCAAACCTATGGAGTGGACTATTCTGACACTTTTTCTCCCGTCGCTAAACTGACATATGTTCGGTTGTTTATTTCTATGACAGCTACTCATCATAGGCCTTTGCATCAACTTGATATCAAGAATGCTTTTCTTCATGGTGATCTTCAGGAGGAGGTGTGTATGGAGCAACCTCCTGGTTTTGTTGCTCAGGGGGAGTCGGGCAAGTTTGTCGCCTTCGAAAATCTCTGTATAGTTTAAAACAAAGTCCTCGTGCTTGGTTTGGAAAATTTAGTCAGGCTATTGAAAAGTTTGGTATGATGAAAAGCAAGTCCGACCATTCTGTGTTCTACAAACAATCGAAAGCTGGTATCATTCTTTTAGTTGTGTACGTGGACGACATTGTCATTACTAGAAGTGATGCTACGGGAATCTCATCTCTTAAAGCTTTTCTTCATACTCAATTTCACACAAAAGACTTAGGGATGCTAAAGTATTTCTTGGGTGTTGAAGTCACAAGAAGTAAAAAAGGTATCTTTTTATCTCAGAGAAAATATGTCCTTGACTTGTTAACTGAGATGGGAAAATTGGGAGCAAAGCCTTGTAGTGCTCCAATGACTCCAAACATGCACCTTACAGAAGATGGAGAACTAATTGAAGATCTTGAGAGATATAGAAGATTGGTTGGAAAGCTTAATTATCTTACAGTGACTCGTCCAGATATTACATATTCTGTTAGTGTTATTCAGTTTCTGTCATCTCCAACAGTTCATCACTGGGCAGCGTTAGAACAGATTTTGTGTTATTTGAAAAGAGCACCCGGACATGGTATCTTGTATTCAAATCATGGGCACTCATATTGAATGTTTTTCAGATGCAGATTGGGCAGGTTCCAAAATCGATAGAAGGTCCACATCAGGTTATTGTGTTTTCGTTGGAAGAAATTTGGTCTCATGGAAGAGTAAGAAGCAGAACGTTGTGTCACGATCAAGTGCAGAGTCAGAATATAGAGCTATGGCACAGTCTGTGTGTGAGATAATGTGGATATATCGGCTCTTAACAGAAATAGGTCTCAAAACTGCAGTTCCAGCAAAAGTGTGGTGTGATAACCAAGATGTCCTTCATATTGCATCTAATCCTGTGTTTCATGAGCGAACTAAGCACATTGAAATTGATTGTCATTTTGTTCGGGAGAAAATTCAGCAAGGTTTGATTTCTACAGGGTATGTGAAGACTTGAGAACAATTAGGGGATATCTTCACAAAAACTCTAAATGGGGTTCGAGTTGATTATCTTTGTACAAGTTGGGCATGATTAATATCTATGCTCCAACTTGAGGGGGAGTATTATACAAATTAGCTTAATTATAGGCTTAATTAAAGTTTCCTAAATTGTATAATTTTCTTAGATAGTTTCCTATCTTTTGTATATATATGTGTATTATTCTTTCAAAGAAAATAGGATTTCTTTTCCATCTCAATTACACTTATAATAAGAATTATGTAATAAATAAGAACGATATTGCAATAATTTTACTTTGCATATATTGAATAAAAATTGATTGTGATGAAAATGTGTAATAGGACCGTGTCTAGGCCTGATTAATCCCTGATTAAAATTACAAATTGGACTGTTTGAATGTGCAAAGGTCCAATTTGTAATATATGGACTGACTTATGTCAGTCCATTATTCCTTTTATACGGTTCACTTTTGAGAAAGTACATTTCACATTTGTTGGCACAAAGGGCAATTATGAGATTTTCCTTCATTTCTTGAGTTCCCCACATGGCGGCACTGTTGGTGAAAATGACCAGAGAATTGATTCTCAAAATTCCATAATCCCTCTCAGACAAGTCCTGGGCAAAATTATTCCCTAGTCCTATTAATATAAGGAAACTTAATTCTAAAACGAAATAAATTAAAATGCAAATCTTAAAAAAAAAAGACAAAAGACAAAAGATAAAACCTATTACAAGTAAAAAAGAAAACTAGAACAGATAAATATAATTGAAAATATAAACACGATTAGAAAAGATAAATCACAAGTGTAGTAGGAAACTATTAATTGTGATTGTGTACTTCATCAATTTCATTTCTCATTTCATTGTTAGCATTTTCCCACTTGTAAAATTGACCTTGTTTAAAATTTCATAAAGTACAAGAAGTTTGGAATACATAAGAGCCATATATCTTCGAATAATAATTCATCCAGAAAAAGACAAGATCCTAGTATGCATGCCATCAAAGCCAACTATACCATTTGGAACCATTTAAGATCAACCGCTTACGGTGGGATTTCCTTCTTTGTATCGTATTGCATTGCCATGGTGAGCGATGTCTTAGATATCCATAATGAGAGCTCTAGTTGGAACATTGTTTTTGGCCGGAGTTTGCAGGACTAGAAATTAGATGATTATGCATTGCTTTTGACATCTTTATACGAAGTACATGTCAAGACAGGAGAAGGTGATTGTAGTAGATGGAGGTTGACACGATATGGTATTTTTTCCGTTCGCACTTATTTTAAATTCTTATTGGGTCTTGGAGAGAATTCATTCCCCTGAAAGATGGTGTGGAAGTGTAAATTGCCCCAACGCGTATGTAAGAGGGATGGGGAGACAATTGATCACTTATTCCTTCAGTGTGATGTTGCCTGTTTACTGTGGAACAATATTCTGGTGTCGCAACACATGGATTTGGTGTTACCGAGGCGTATGAAGGACATGTTAAAGGCATGGAGGAGAAAGTTTCGAGACAAGGATAGCAAATTTGTATGGGACCTTATTTCGAGCTGTATCGTATGGTGTGTGGAGAGAAAGAAACAGTCGTTTTGAAGGCCAATCACAGACAATATAGCAAATTAGGGAATTGTTTTATTTTACATTGTATACTTGGTTTAATGCTGCGACTATTAGGCATATAGATGGGCTGCCTAATTTCATGTTGTTACTTTCCGATTTAAATTGATAATACACTTCATGTGTATTATGCATCGATTAATAAAATACTTGATTACCTTTCAAAAAAAAAATGAAACCCGCATGGTCCAAAGGCTAAAGAATCACTAACTACTGGCCAAGAACTAAACCACGTGCAAAATGGGTTTCCTTAGCAAAAGAAAATAGTCTTGATGTGTCATGCATCCTCGCAAGCAAAGAGTTCCACTGAACAAATGCAAAATGAACTTATAAATAGAACTTAAGGAAGTTAAAATATGAGGAGGATAGCAAGGCCCTCAATCTACAAAAGAGAGATTATCAAGAAATATTCTCCAAACCTTTCAAAAGTCTGTCGATGAGGTGCTGACAAAGCCACCAATGCCCAAGCTCATGCTGGACAAAGAACGACAAGTCTATCCCAAATCAAATTTACTTGCGTATATTCGTATGAAATTCAACTCCATCTTTCTCTCCTAAATCACGTAAACTATCAAAAACAAGTGCAATTTCCATTGGATTTCAAAGGAGACAATTACCAAACTAGATTACATGAAACTCTCATTAAAACAGTCAATTGCATATCCTAGCAACGACGTACGCAACCCCAATCTGCAATACTACCAAAACCCTAAGGTTATCACCACATCCTACAGTAGCCACAAGTTAGAAGAACATAGGCCAATAGTACGAAATACAACCATTTGCAATGGATCAGATTAGATAGATATCCTTCAACCCAACATAGGTAATTGAAAAAGATCTGAGTAACATTAGTTTATTTGCTCCTTTTTTCTCCCCATCTTCAAACTTCAATTCGTATTTTTCATAGAGAAATCTTTGGTGAAAGATAGAACAAGATGTAATTTGCTTCACATCTAAGGGATTCCTGAAATTGGAATCTCAAAATTCACATAATTGCCTTGAAGGGCAAATAAGGAATAAAAAAAGAAAAAGAAAAAATTTCTTTCAGTCGCAAGAAGTCATTATCTCAGTGACAATCAATGAGAAGGGACCATATGGAAACATGATCATCTGCCAAGGGCATTGATTAACACGAGACTTTTGCACTGCTGGCATACCACATGCATATTATCTGTCAATTTTCTCTCAAAGCATCAAGTTCGGATCCCTTTTTAGCTTCTTTCTTCCTTAAAAGGAAATACACCGAGAGGAATAGCATTACGAAATCAGAAATCCATCAAACGATAATAGCAGCAAGCATTATTCCCACATGGTGTTTTTTTTTTTTTTTTTTCATCCGAGTCTATTTAGTAAATGCAAGAAGTGCAAACAGAACCTACAACATACATGGAAACGGTATTGGAACACATCAAATAATATGTTGAACATGTTTATATATTGAAAATTAAGGGCATGGGTGAGTGCACACAATAATCACCTTGTTTAAGAGCAAATGGAAGCTGGAGGTAGTCAAAAGCTTCAAGAATCAACTCCACATTTTCCAGGAATACTTCCTCTGCAGTTTTGAAAATGAATAAAATTTCACTCCGCAATTAGTATTTAGTGAAAAACTCGTCCAGCGTTTGCTATTTATATTGAAAAATGGAAAAAAGAGAAGAACAATCATTTGTGGGTTTAAGAATATTGTCCACTAAATTAAAACCGCACAAAAGAAAGCCCGTCAAATATTAAGCTCAAATCCCTATCAACTGTAAATATTTTGAAGCAAATTTCAGAAAAGATGGATTTTTTAATTAAAAAGGAGAATAATTACCGTGCCAAAGAGTGATCTTCAGCTGCTCCTTTTGGATGTCTTTAATGTATTTACCCAGATATCCCAATATCAACTGCCTCACCAATCCTTCAAACATTATTTCTTTTTATTCAATTCTACTTCATGTCGGCTGAAAAGGTCAAAAAAATATATAAGTATTATTAAGAACAATTCTAGAGTAACACTTGTTCTTTGTTCTCTGTTTGCGGTTTAAGGGGAGAAAAGGAGAAAAAATGGTTGCTTTACCAGATTACTGAAGAGGATTCGAGAGCAATTCCAATTTCATTCCACGATTGTGAATTTCTAATTCCTGTACGTAAAACCCTTACCAAGAGGAGAAAAATGGAAAGAAGAAGGAACAGACCTTGCTTTCGAGAGTTCTAAAATGGGTCGGGTCATGCCCATCGGTCCAAATTAAACGTGTGGAAATTACACTATTCCCTACTTTTGGAAATCCAATTTCCAAAATCAGATTTTATAGTTTAAAATTCAAAAGTCAGAAATTTTTTAAATAGATACAATATAATTATATATTTTATAATTATATATTAGATTTTAAAAGATATTTTACGTAACCGTTTTTATCCCATAAGTCACGTGTTTTAAAATAGAAAAACTACGTAACTTCCATACATTTCGAAACCTCCACAAACTCCTATTTTTCCCAAACTCACGACGCAGAGCATATTCAAACTGTTCTTCTCCGGGGAAATCGCCGCTGCAGTCACCGAGCACATTGTTATGACTCGTTCAAACTATACATTTCACACCTAGAACTCTGTGGAAGCTATACAGTCTTAACTCGTAAACCCAAACCAAATGACTCGTTCGAGTAGTGAAGTTAGAGCGATGAATGTTGGTGAGACATCGGATGGAAGAGGGAAAAGAAAGTTGGAGGCGGTCCGTGAAAATTCGTCGTCCAAAAGACACAAATCGTCCGGCAAAAAACCGACCGAAAAGAAGGTAACTGACTAGGTCACAGAATAATTTTTTTTCAATTGAATCATATGTTCTAACCCTAAAACTGATGGGTAATGTGTATTGATGGCATTTGGGACTTATGATATACTCATTTTGTGATGTATGAGTTTAGTGCAAATTGGTAATCAATATTGTGACCCAGAGAAAAAGATTCATGTTTCGTATGTTTTAAGAATTTGTGCATTGGGAAAATTAATCATGTCTGTGACCGACCAAATCGGTTGAGAACAAAATGTATTTTCTGTGACCTCCCCAACAATGAGTTATGTTTGTTTGAAGAATATCCATGGGTGGAGTCTGTGACCACTAATGGGTTACTTCATTTGGTGATCTGTATGCAGGTATGGACATTTGATATTCCAGAGAAAAGTTGGTTTCCCGGTAAAATTACTGCCATTAACACAAAGGACGTGTTGCTGAAGTTTAAGGACAATCTGAATGAGGCACACAAGCAGATTCTTCGTAACACGTGTTTTGGCCACTTTCTAGAGTGCGATGACATTGTCATTCAATCCCAGTTGATCCACTATTTCCTATTGAGACAGGTTAAACAACCAAATGAAGAAGAAGTGTGGTTCAATATAGATGGGCGGTTTGTTAGATTCTCTCTTCCGGAGTTTTGCTTAGTGTCCGGGCTTAGATATTTTGGCAAAGGGGACACGAACAAGCTGGAGAAGATTCCATCTCGATTGAAAAAAATATATTTCAGTAAGTTGAAGGTTGTGACCCACGAAGATGTGAGAGAGACATTTTTTGCTGCCTGCGACATGCCCGATGAAGATGTCTCCAAGCTGGGTGCATTATATTTCATTACTTCATTTTTACATCCCAGGGATTACAAGAAAGTGGTGGAACACTACCTATTTGTTCTAGTTGATGACTTGAATAGGATGAACTTGTTCCCCTGGGGTAAGTTATTGTTTGACACCCTTATCAGTTCACTTAGGGATGGGTTGAGCAAGAGAACACCACATTATAGATTAAAAGGTCCATTGGTGGTGTTCCAAGTATGGATATATGAGACGATTCCTAGCCTAGATGGATCTGTAGCCAGAAGGATTGCAAGAGAGTACCCCCGGATACGAAATTGGTCGGCAGATGATCATCCATCGGTTGCCAAGCTCGAGGGACCTGATTGCTTCTTGGACCCGGATGTAAGTGTTCAATCACAATATAATATTGCATGTTTCTAGTACATATATATAAGTCACATATGAAGTCACAGATTAGGGAACAGATCAAAATTTGCATTGTTGATTTGTGGATTCTAATATTTCTGACATTACATATTTCAATACTTTTTTGGATTGGCAGTTGCAAATTTGTGACCTGGACCCTTCTAAAACTGAAATGGCAATGCCATACATGCACGAGGTTCTATATGTCAAACCTGTCCAACCGAAGCTATCACGTGCGGAGAAGAGAAAGGTTGGGAGTACAAATAGATCAATTCAACGAACCGATACAATTGGGAAGTCAGGATCCTCTGGTGTAAAATCTCTTCTCATGATAACTGACGGTAGAGTTGGACACGCCGATATTGAAGTCGATGATGACGATTTTGTAGACACTCCACCCAGATGGCACGGAACGCCATCACGCGGTAATTCTCCGATTAGGGATGGCCCGTCTGGTGATGCTAGTAATCCTTACACACCTCATTCAGCTGGGACTCAAATGAATAATGTAAGTTGTCTGTTTCATGTTGAGCATCTCATGGTCACAGTTAACAGGTTACATTTGAATCGGTCACATTTATGTGCATATTAGTGTTTTCCACATTCTTCTTGGAACTGATTTAAGGTATAAATGTGGTGCAGGAGGTTGCTGAACTAAGAAAACAAATTGATGAGATGAAGTCACAGATGTCCACTTTGAAGTCTGAGCAGCAGAAAAAAAATTAACATTATTGTTCGAATGCAAGGTGAAATTCGAACGGACTTGCTAGACATCAAATCAAACATGCAATTCCTGTCTGAATCTGTGACTGCCTTGATTTCCAGTTCAATTGATGAAATTTTGAACAAATTTAGAGAGAGATCGGTGGATAATGTTGTAGGAGCTTCTGATCCTTTAGACCAAGTAAGTTAAGGAGTAGCTGTTGACTCATCTCATTTAAATTTTGACATTAAATTAGACATTTTATATTTCAGGTAGAAAAGACAGTAGATGTGAAAGGGAAGAGTAAGATGGATCCCGCTGATGCATTTTTTCCGTCTGGTCTGGAAGCTCCATCATTTGATCTGGGTATTGGATACACACAACCAACCCAACCCAACCAGAAATAATTAAGGATTCAGATGTGCAAGCTCATGTTGACTCTATCATTTCTAATGTATTGAAGGAGGCGGAATCGGCTGCGAATGAGGTACTAGTCACAGGTCACATTGTGTCTGTATGGTATAAGTACAGTTGTCTGACATTTGACATGTGTGCTTTGTATTTAGGCATCGCTTGTTCACCCACCAAGCTCTGGATTGCCCGTTAAGAGGGCTCCCAGGCCGGCTAAGGCACTCCAGTCTCCATATGCCATAGAAGTGAAACAAACAAAGGCTCAAGGAAAAGTTGTCGTATTCGAAAAATACAATCAGAATGTTGATGATTGTGATGTTTCTGATTTTCAGAATTGGTTTCAAAGAGGATACAAACCAAACAATAAGTATGATCGTCACCTATTAATAGCATGTGTCGTTTTCAAATAATTCTTGTCGCATTACCAATGAATGTAATTTTATATGTAGGAAGAAATTCAATGATAAAGATGATCCCATTAAACCACCGTTTGTAGTTGGGCAGTTCCTTGTTGGAAATAAAACCTGGTGGTATGAACTCGTTTCGAGAGAGGTGTCCTTGAGTAGTTCGGTACGTTGCTAATTATATGTTACATATCTCGAAATGTCACATGCAATGATAGGTCACAACACAGGTCACAATTGAGGTCACATTATATAGTCATGTCACATATCAAGTCACAGTATAGGTCACATAACATGTTACATATTTTTCACACTTTCTGAGATGTTCATCAACCTGACATTGTAACAGCATATGGATGTGTGATTCTACTTCATTCGTCAGTTAGCAAGGGATGGACAAAATGTGAATTCAGCGCTACTACCACAGATACGTTGTTTCAGGCCAAGCTAAAAAATATATATCAGACATTCAAGCATGATCCAAGTGTAGTTGCTACCGATTCACGACTAATTGAAGACATTACAGGTGCAGGCATCCCCTTGAGCACTGCTTGGGCCTACGTCAACTTGGTGTTTATGCCAATATTGCCCACCAATAAAGCACACTGGATGCTTGTTGTGCTTGACATAAAGAAGCAACTGTTACTTGTATTCAATTCCTCTAGGAAGACATACAATGACATCAAGGTACTTGCTGGAATTGAACCATTTGTTAAAATCATCCCACACCTCATGAAAGCCGTTGGGATCTGGAAAGAGCTTGTTGACTTGGAGGTGAAGCTTGATTTCTCACTTCCACAACAAAAAAATGGGTACGTTTGTGACTTCCAGACTAAATGTCACACCATCATAACACCGTGATACATATTAATATTCTGTTTTTTCCTTTTCAGACATGACTGTGGCATATACGTGGTGAAATACGCTGAATACATGCTCCATAACGATATAGGATCAATGCCGATGAATTTTGATGCGGACAGAGCACGCCTTGACGTAGCATCGTTGCTATTTAAACACCGTGAAATTAGAAAGGCAACAAAAGAGGCGCAGCTTCCTGGTGGAAAAAGCATTGTCATAGAGTGATGGGGGAATTGCAAGATGAATTTTATATATGAACATGTAATAGATAGGAGACTTTAGTATATTTTGTAGTTTTTAATTTTGTCATTACTCTGTGGACATGGATGTTAATCAGTTGCATCTTATTAGATCTTTTAGTTGTTTAGTTCTGTTGTTTGGATTTCAAATCATTAACCAAGATTAATATGTTAAGTCACAAATGATCTGTTGCATTGTCACAGTCCATGTCATCTGTCACAAGTCACCAATCATAAGTCCATACAGATGTCACAACCTAGGTCACTGGCTAGGTCACGAGTCACTGCACGAGTCACAGGTCAGGTCACATGTTACTACCCAGGTCACAAGTCAGTTTCCACAAGTCACAGCTGGCTTCTGTTGCTCTTCTCAGGTTTTGTCTTGAAATTGTTAATTTCAAACGGTCACAGTGCAGATCAAATGAATGGAACAATTGAACACATGAGCAAACCAAATGTTAATGAATGTGACAATTGAACACATATATTGCCTGAAGTAGTATCTTCCTTATTTGAATCATTACAACGGATAATTGAATGAAAAAAGAAAAGAAACAATTCATCGAATTATGTTCACTCTCTAACATCGTTTCACTTCCCCTTCTTCCCTTTGTTTTTTGACTGACTTTGACTTAAAGGAACCAAGCTGGTGCAAGTTCTGCGGTTGTGACCAATCTCAGCACATCGTCCGCATTTGATAGGTATGCTAGCTTCACAAGCTGATCTGAATCTCTTTTCAGTAGGCCTTCCACAACCCCTCTTTTGATTAGGTGCTAATACAACAATTTCCTGGATATCTTTGGACACTATCCATTCATTTGGATTTCCAACAGGGAAAATGCTTCCTTGGTAAGTATTCCGGTATGCTTCTCTTGTGTAATAGTAGGAACAGTACTCATACGGGTCCATCTTCATACTTCCAAGCACAGCTAATGTATGTGGACACGGTAGTTGATCAACTTGAAGCATCCTACATGTGCAAGTACGTTGTTCTATGTCAACAACGAAGGATTCACTTTCACATGTAACTGCAAATGTTGCCTCATTTACTGGAGAAACCTGCAAGCCAAGATCACAATAATCTAAACAACAAGTCACAGAATCAAATGATGACAATGTATGATGTCACAAACGAGGTCACAGATATGGTGCGCGGGTCACAACAGAGATATTACCCTTAAGTTTCTCATATCTGTGCCCATTTCCCTTAACTGCTGCTCATACTTACTGGACAAGGTTGTGAAAAGTGCTGTGTGCAGTCTCCCTATGTTTGCAGAACCAAGATTGCGTAGTTTCACGCAATGACTCCAACAAAGCTATAATAGGGTAGTTCTTGGCAGACTTAGTTACTGCATTAACCGACTCTACTATGTTCGAAGTCATTGTGGAATATCTATTCGTGGGCATGTGCAATCGTGACCATTTCTCAGGCCTAACACCAACCTACATCAAAAACACGATGACGCGGGTCACAGACTTTATATATATGAATGCAAATTGAAGATTCTAATGTATTATATTACCAGGTAGCCCCTTATCTTCTCATTAATAGCGTCGAGTTGTTGCATGTGATACTCATATTCTGGCAAGGTGTAGGCGCGAACTGCTGAATTGAATGCTTGTGTGATGTTGTGACCTGATTTTCCATATCGTGACTTTAGATTCTAAAGGAGATGGTATGAACAGATCCCATGGCATGTTCCAGGATATACTTTTTCTATTGCATTTTTGATACTATTATGACGATCTGATATAATACACAAACCTTCTCTATCCCCGTATGCCTTCCTCAAGTTTTCAAAAAAACCAAGACCAAGATCTGTCATTCTCATTATCACCAATCCCAAAAGCAAGTATGAATATGCTATTATTAGCATCCTGTGTACATGACGTGAACAAAGTCTCACCATAATGTCCATTTAGATACGTGCCATCGACCACAACGACAGGCCTACAATGTTTCCATCCTTGAATTGATGCACTAAATGCCATAAAGCAATATTTGAACCTATTGTGACCATCAAGGTGTAGTCCTGTGACCGTCCCAGGATTTGTTACCTTCAACATGGTGAAGAATCTCGGTAACTGACTAAATGAATCTGTCGGGTCACCTCTAATTATTTTCAAAATTTCCTCGCGTGACCTCCATGCCTTCACGTAGTTCAGAGATACTCCATATGTGTGCAACATGTCGTTACGTATATCATTTGGTGTGTATATGGTGCGCGATGATGTGAATTTGTATTTGATGCAAGATGACACCACTGACTTTGTCACTTGCCTGTGAGTACCTAAGACAATGTTGGAAGCACATGTGTGACCTTCTGCAATGTGTCTAATTTTAAACATCTCTGTATTGGCCAGCTTCGATGCTCTGCATATCCAATGACACTCGGCATGACTACACTTCACAAGGTAGTCCTTCTTGTCTGACCGAACAACTCCAAATTCAAACTTTTTTTGAATTGCATATAAGGACAAGCTCAGCTTAAGGATCTCCTTGTTACGGAAAACAACTCTTTTCTCTACTTCTCTAGAGTCAGCATCTGATACAACTGTGACCACATGTTTGAACTTGTGAGATGCTGGTTCTATTATTGATCCACATATATCTGTTGACAAATCTTATAACGATATTTCCTTCTCAATAGATTGTACACAAATTGGTACTGCAATACGTTGTTCAACACATTCAACATCTGTGACCTCAATTTTAATTGGATACTTGGAAGGGTCACGATGCATTTCCTTCAACACTACGTACGACAACACATTATTGTCATTCTTTATTGTGACCGGAGGCAGATTGTTAATCAACTTATAACTCATTGTGACTGCGACCTTAGCAGGATCCATGTCGAACTTAGTCATTACTGTATCAAGAAGCTTCGAATAACTGCAGTTACGATAGATCAACACTAATGATAGCTGTGTCCCATTTAGCAAACAAACGTGAATGATTTCCATTTCTGCCAAACACAAAAACAAGATTGTATGTCACAGACGAAGTCACATATTAAGTCATAGTCAGATTCACCTGAGTAGAATTGTAGGTCACAGACGAAGTCACATATTAAGTCATAGTCAGAGACATGCAGTAGAATTGTAGGTCACAGAATAAGTCACATATTAATTCATAGCCAGAGTCACATGCATTAGAATCGTAGGTCACAGAATACGTCACATATTAAGTCATAGTCTGAGTCACATGCAAGTTCTGCGGGTCACAGAATAAGTCACATATTAAGTCATAGTCATAGTCACATGCATTAGAATTGTAGGTTACATTATAAGTCACATATTAAGAGACAGATTACGTCACAGTTCATACTAATTATGACACAGACTAGGTCACGGACATAGTTCTGATTCATGACATAGGCA